>PVIY010013237.1:0-59679 GCA_004026745.1 Myrmecophaga tridactyla | reverse complement strand
AATTTTTTTTTTTTTTTTTGTATACTGTTAGGTGGGGGTCACAGTTCATTCTTTTTCCAAGTGTGTATCCCTTATTGCAGCACCATTTGTTGAATTTTTGTTTGTGTTTGTTTGTTTGGGAAGTGCATGGGCTGGGAATCGAACCAGGGACCCCTGCATGGTGGGCAAGAATTCCAGCACTCAACCACCCTTGCACCCCCCGAAATTTTTTTCACTGCATTCAGTCTCCTCTGTCTGTCTGTTTCTGTCTGTCTGTCTGGCTGTCTGTCTGGCTGTCTCTCTCTCTCTCTCTCTCTCTCTCTCACACACACACACACACAGACTTGGCTTCCACAAAGGAACTTACTTCCTGCCACAATATATTCAATCAAATGCTTTGTTCACAAACATACAACCGTGCTTCGTTGCACTTCCCACCACAGCTTTCCAGAAACCTCTGAAAAGTCTGTTTTTGAAGTTTCTAATGTCATTCTTTATTCATCTTTTTGAACTATGATTATTTCAAAATTACAATTTTTAACGGGGCATGTGGGTTGATGGTTATAAGCAGGAAGTTTGATGTATAAGTCTAAAAAACAGTGAAAATATGCAAGAAACTCAGAAAAATTCAGAACAACCTGTCATTTTTGACAATTCTGACTGTGTTGACCTCGCAGCTTCCATCAGGAAGTTGGCGGTGGAGAGGATGAGTTACTAATCAATCACGAATGAATGAGCGTACAAACATGGTTGGCCTAAAGTCTTGGGATACAGTTAAATGTCCATATGGACAAAAGTTCAAGCAGTATTGCAGACTATCCCGTGAAGAATAGCTTCTCCGGGGCAGACGGCATCTTTCCAAAGACAGTCCAGTAGCACCTCCTACTCCACACGCTCTTACGCCAAAGGCCTTGACTGTCCTCCATCGGCAGGTGGACTCTGACTCTCTCCCTCTGTATCTGGGTCAGCTTAGTGACCTGCTCCATCAGTAGAATAAAGTAGAAGTGATGTTCTTGAGATGCTTTGCAGTGTCCACCCTGGAATGCTGGGTTTTAGGATATTCCCCGTTGAAGCCAGTTTTCCAGTCTGGCCACTGGACAAATTTCTTTTTTTGCATGGGCAGGCACCAGGAAGTGAACCAGGGTCTCCGGCATGACAAGCGCGAACTCTGCCTGCTGAGCCGCCATGGCCCACCCTGGACAAATTTCTGAAGTCGATGTATTCAATGAAGTAGCATCTCATCATCCCCCCGGGGGTTCTCTGCCTAAGACTCACCCGGGAGCTTATAAATAATTTCAGATTTATGGGCCTCAACCTGGAATTTCTGATTTGCTAGTTTCAGGTGGGGCCTGGGAATCTGCATCTTTAACAAGAACCCCAAGTTATTACGAAATAGAAAATGCTGCTCCATGTGGAGAGGAAGGAATTTTATTGCTTTTTTCCCCTTGGTATTAAGTGATTTGAATATTTAGAAATAAAAAAGAATTCCCACATATCATGGAGTAGAATGAAGAATTCAATTAAGCTTTCAATGTGAAAAACAAGACTTCAAACTATTTGTGGGTTATCCATTCAGACTCCTTGCAACCTGAAAAATAATGAGCCGACATCTTCAGAAACGTCAGGTCTCTGGAAGGAGCAGCACCGGAGCTGCCATTCTCTTCTAGAGCCGTCACGGGACTCCAGTACACCACCTGGGCTCCATCTCAGCTCTACCATTTATTAACTTTGCCTTCGTTTCTGTTCCAGTTACAATCCACTCAAGAGAACAGAAACACAGCGATTGTAACACAATCCTTGTTACACGAGGATTTGGGAGGGGCCTCTGCTGTGTGGGTTCTGTGCAGTTTTTTATACCATCCTACTGCTCGGGCTCCCCAGTGTCCTGGCGAGGGCCACTGCCTCTGTTTTATAGATGATTAACCTCAGGAAGAGGAAAGTATGTGATTCGACTGAGCAGCACTGCAGGAGAACAACCTGTTTTCCTACACTGCTCATAAAACTGTTCTTCCATGAAGGACGTACAGCTGGGGGCGAGGGATCTGCCTGGGTTCTTTTTTTTTTTTTAATTTGCATATGGGCAGGAGGCACCAGGGATCGAACTCCAGACCTCCAGCACGGCAGGTCGGAGCTCTGCCTGCTGAGCCACGGCAGCCGCCCTGGGTTCTTTTTTTATAGTTATTCATTTATTTTTATTTTACACAATTTTACTGCAATAGATTCACACATTATATAATCAATCAAAGTATGCAATCAGTGGCTCACAATATCATCATATAGTTGTGCATTCACCATCACAATCCATCTTAGAACGTTTTCATTACCCCCAGAAAATAAAAATAAGAGGAACACCAAAAACATCCCATACTCCTTATTCCCTCCCCCATTATTTATTTATTCTTTTGTCTTCATTTTCTAACTCATCTGCCCATACACTGCATAAAGGGACTGCCAGTTGCAAGGTTTTCACAATCACAGGGTCACTCTGTGAAAGCTCTGTAGTTACACAACCGCCATCAAGAATCAAGGAAATCATATCAACAGTTTCAGATATTTCCTTCTAGCTATTCTAATACCGTAAAAACTCAAAAGGAATATCTATATAATGTGTAAGAATAACCTCTTCACCCTGTTTGGAATCTCTCAGCCACTGAACCTTTGTTTTGTTTCATTTCCCTTCCCCCTTTTGGTCAAGAAGGCTTTCTCACTCCCGCGGTGCCAGGGCCAGGCTCATCCCTGGACGCTGTGCTCTGCCTGAGTTCTTGAGCCACGCTGGTATCTGCGGAGGTCAGGGCGGACGGTTCTCAAAGTTTTCACTCTGATACTACTTCTATTTTCACCGCAACCGGACGGTAAGTTGCCTTGGGCCTGGAATCTAGGTCAAAGCAGCTGATATTTTCAGTGAATGCTGAGGTGAGCTCCGAGGGCCCAGCTCTTGGTCTCGTGATCTTCTGGGCAGGGAAGGGCAGGGCTTAGCTGCCTTCTGAACTCGGGAATTTCTGTGTGTGTGCACTCATTTGTACTGCTGTGCATGATCGCTGGGTTCAGGCGTCAGTATGGCCAGCTGGTGGTGCCCAGTTGTCTGCTCAGGCAAGCACTGGCCTAACCATTACACAAGGATAGTTCATGGCTGGCTGATAAACTAGAAGGCTGGTTATTAAATCATAATTCAGTTGATTGCATCTATTTCAACTAAGAGAGTGTCTTCTGCGAACGAGAGAATCCAATCAGGTAGCATTGATCCAATCAGTTGGCGACATTTATGGGAGAAGAGAGAATTTTCACTGCGTCTTCAGCCAGCGAGGCTCACCTGCAGAGCTCGTCCAGAACCTTCATCGGATAGTCAGGCCCTCAGCCTGCCGTACAGGTTTTGGACTCTGGCATCCCCATGGTTGCGTGAGACACTTTTATAAATCTCATATTTACAGATTTCTCCTGTTGGTTCTGTTTCTGTAGAGAACTCTGAATAATACACTGTGTAACACTTTAGTGACTTAGAACTCACTTGTTAGCTCACAGGTTAGAAGTCTACCGTGATTCAACTGGATTCTCCGAGGACCTCATGAGGCTGAAATCGGGGTGTCACTCAGCTGGTCTCTGCGCGGGAGGCCCCAGGGGAGAATCTGCTTCCACGCTCATTCAGATTGTTGGCGGGATTCAGTCCTGTCGGCCGCGTTCCTTCTCCTCCTGTGGCTCAGTCCACCTTCCGACAAGCGAGGGGCTTTTTGGTGCTTCGAGTTCCTCTCATGCCATGAATCTCCTGACTTCCTATCTGTTCCGCTTTCTTCTTCTGCCACCACCAGCCGTTGAAAGTGCATGTGACTAGATAAAACCTTTCTAAGGTCAACTCTGCCACCTCACATAGACGGTCGCAGGAATGATGTGTCATCACTGTCACAGGCTCTGGGGCAGGGCACGGGAACCTTTGGCAGGGGGGACATTTGCAGAGCTCTCCTCCCACAGCCTGATTCTGTAGCCGGAGGACAAAGAGAGTTGTTGAAGAATAAATGTGGCTTTCATGGGACGGCCCGCCCGGGGATGCATTTGCCCAGACTTCATCACCATTGCCGAGAAGATTGTAAGTAACAACACGCTTTGCGTCTTATGAGCCTTAACGTGTCCATTTTGCACTAATCAGGAGTTCTCAAACTGTATCACCCATATCAGCATTGCCTGGAAACTTGTTAGAAATTAAAATTTTGGCGGCGCCACTGCAGTCCCCTGAGCTAGAGCACCTGGCACAGGGTCCAGAGGTGTTGACGAGTCCTCCAGGTGGTTCTGACGCTCAAGTTTGAGAATTATTTTTCTAAGGCAGATTGTGGAAATCAAAAGTAGAGGAGGGGACAGACAGACTAGATAGCATCTAAGATGATATCACTTCTAACAATCTGGATCCTGTGAATTCTATAAAAATCGTTACGTTGTATAAACCGGAGGGTTCTCATTCGTGTGTGTGTGTGCACATGTGTGAACTTACACACTTGTGGTGGTTAAGAACACATGCTCCGGAGTCTTTTCCGGGATCAAGTTCTGGTTCCACCAGTTACTAGCTGTGCAACCTGAGTCAGTCGCTTAGACTCTCTGAGCCTCAGTTTCCTCAGTTATAAAAGGGGAGCCTACTTCCTAAGGCTATAAGGATCAAGTGAAGTAATACCAAGAGCACTTAGCAGAGAAAGTTCAATGACTATCAGGTATAAGAATTTCATCTTGCTAAGTTTCTCTAACCTTTACCTGGAAACTTGAGGTGCTGGGTCCATGGCGGGGTTGGCGCAAATGAAGGAGAAGCATTCCCTAGGTCCTGAGGATGAGCTGTTCCCAAAAGCAAAGAAGAACCTTCACTGACTCCTAGGGTCTGCTTAAGACTAATGACCGCGAAGGAAGTCAGTTAGGTAAGCTGCGTGCAAACCCCGCAGCTCCTTTATCTCCTTCCTCTTCTGAGAAGCTCATAAACACAAGATGGAAACCAGGCCTGTGAATGCTGAATATTTGCCAAGATGTGGAGAGTGGGCTGGAAAACACAGCAAGCCTTTGCTGTCTCTGTGTGTTTTTGTTTGCTTGCTTGTTTTTTCCTCTTCAAAGGAACAGAAATAGTTACGGCCTGGAGTCGCGTCAAGACGTACCTCTGAAAAAAAGTTTAGGTGAGAAAAAGGTTGTCATTGGGGTTGGGAGAGCATAAAGCACCCCTGCCCTAACCACCCGGGCCTCACCAATGAAGCGTGAAGGATACTGCCAGAATTTGCTGAGGGTCCTGAATGGAGATGAGACAGTTGATCCAGAAACATGGGTGAGAAGAGGAAAGCGTCCTTCAGCAGGGCCTGTCTCCTCCAAAGGTAGCTGTGGTGTTCTCAGCCTTCTGGCACCAGCTCCCAGACAGCCGTGTTCTTGGTGGTGCTAACATGGGGGGGGGGGGAGGAAGACCACCCAGCCTGCATCATTCCTGCCCGAAATGGAATCCATCCTCCCAGCTGTAGCCAGGCAGTGAAACGAGGGGCTGCTCCCCACAGCTGCTCCCCACCTGCGGCCGCATTCCCAGGCACCATGTGGCTTCCGCAGCCTCAGTGCCACCAACAGAACTTCTCAGCAGCAAGACACAACTCCGCTAGTAACCGCAGGAACTCAGGCAGGATGCCATCTGGGTCTCCTCCACCTTCTCTGAGACACACTTACTGGCAGCGACGAGGAGAAGAGTTCAAGCTTAAGGACAGAAGCATTACTAGAGATGGAATTCTGGCTGAGGCCTTAGGCAGCTGCCACCCTTTTCTGTGTCTGATGAAACGTGAGAGCCAGGGGATTCTTTCCCCCACTCCTCTTGGAGAACGACCACCAGCTTCACACAGAGGTGAGCCCCCCAGAGAGATCTCAGAGGACTGTGTATCTAGTGGGTTTTTGGAAGGCTCCAAGCATAGAGAGTTAGAGGCCCAAAGATGCATTCCCAACTGCTCTTGCCATCCAATACTTCATTTATCCCACGTTAATGTCTTCTGCATGTTAATCCATTTGGTCCCCTTTAACCAGACCAAACTTGTACAACTCTGGGATGTGTTTTAGTTTGTTAAATGCAATATGCCAGAAATGGAACAGCTTTCAAAAAGGGAATTTATTAAGTTACAAATTCACAGTTCTAAGGCCACGAAAACATACAAACTAAGGCATCCAGTAAAAGATACCTTGACTCAAGAAAGGCTGATCTTTGCGTCTGGTTTCAAACAGCTTCCCTAGGGGTGTTTTCTTTCTGCATCTCCAGATGTCTCTCTCTGTGTGGCTCTGAAGGGTTTTCCAAAGTGTTTCCCTCTTAAAGGACTCTTGTAAGAGGCCCCACCTTGAATGGGTGGAGGCACATCTCCACGAAAACCACCTAATCAACAAGTCCCACCCAATTATGGAAACAACTTAATAAAAAAGATTCCACCCAACAATATTGAGTCAGGATTAAAGAACATGGCTTTTCAAGGGTCACAACAGTTTCAAACAGCACAGGGAAGTTAAGAACACTTTCTTCTCTCTATAACTAGAGAGCCCACAAATAATTTGATTCAAGTTAGCAAGAACTCTGATAACAGCACCCTGCAATACCGACAATGCTCATGAAATGTCACCATGAAAAGAACCTTAGAGACCAACAGCCAGCAACATGGAGATATTTTTTTTAATGGTGCTGAGCAAAAAGTGTTGGGAACCACATGAGGTCTAAGGATAACATAATGTATGTAAATTAAAAGCACATACACACAAAACATTCCTATCTTAAGAAACCACATACCAATTCAAGGATAAATATTTCCATTGATGTGGTTGCCTATAGGGGAAGAAGTTGAGTAGTGCTGGGTATCAGGAAAGAAAGGAGAAAAGGAAGAGAGAGAAGGGGAGAGAGGGCACTTTCTTTAACAATGAAGATAGCAGACCATGCCTTGAAGAATCCAAGTAGTCAACCCCCTGAAGCTGAGATTCTAAAAATAAAAGTTAAAAAAGAAGCAAGTCCCAGTTTAATCCTTTCATTTCACAGATGGAGAAACTGAGGCTCAGAAGCATGTGTTGTTTGGCCTCTGGGTTTTGTTATCACTCTATGGCAGAGCCAGGATAAGAACCTGTGTATTTTTACTCCGACTTCACTCCTCTTTCTACTCCATCAAACGTTGTACATGTACTTATAATACCTTGATTCCTTCCCTTCAAATGAGTAATTCACCTGGTTATTGATTTTAACCCAGAGAGGTTGATCGTTGGCAGCCCAACACATACCTCTTCCTCAGAGAAGCTACCTCAGCCACCCCTGCCTGGGATAGCAACCCCTTGCTGAACACAGATGACCCATCTCACTTTCTCTTGGCTGATTGTCCTCAGGTGGGCAACTGACCCAAGGGCCACAGTTGCCTGGATATAGGGTAAGATGACCAACCATCTTGGTTTCTTGGTACTGAGGGGGTTCCCAGGACACAAGACTTTCAACTCTAAAACCAGAAAAGTCCTGGGCCAACTGAGACGAACTGATCACCCTCACTGGAAGAGACTTATAATTTCTGTGGGCAGGTTCCAAAATATAACCTGGGCAGTCAGATCTTCAGTTAGAAACTGGGAACCAAGGGATTGAGGCAGTTTGCTGAAATAGAAGTGCAGAATCAGAGAGAAGGCAAGGAAAGTTGAGGAGCTGCCATATTTGATATATGTAAATAAAACTTCAGAGCAGAAACTGTAAGTAGAGGATACTGGTCAACCAAGAGAAGAGCAAAAGGCCCATCTTTGTTCAGAGAGACCTGCCCCCAAGAGAATGACCATACAGCTAATGGGCAAATGCTCTCCTATAAGTCTGAATACCTGAGATCTCAGTCTTGCTCTCTGCCCCACGTATGCACACCTTACAATAAACCCATTCGCTGCCTTTCTGTTTCTTGTGACCAAATGAGTCTGACCAGCATGATTAAAGTTTAGGAAAACCAGCTACACCAGCTTCCTCATTAGAAAGCACCGTGGCCAATTTCAGAGTTTTGCGCAGACTCTTTCCAGATGCTTCTGTCTGCTGTGGCGGCTGTTTCTCCTTTTATTGTCAAGGAGGGGACTACTTTAGATGACTCTTCCCTTCTGTGTTAAATCTAGTTCTCTTCAGACCAATGCTGCTTCTTTTCCAAATCAAAAATAAATTAGCAAAAGCCAGCACACTTAGAAACTTCAGGTTGGGAAACCAAAGAGTGTCATTATTGATTCCTTCTCACATTATCTGGACCTTTCTTAATTGACCAAAGCTGGCATAGCAGATTGTTTACCCAAAAGTAGCCACAACAACATCTCCCGTTTCACATTCTCTTCTCACATGGTTACTTTGACTTGCCTCTCATCAAGAGGTGGCCTCTATGTGCCTTGCCCTTGAAACTGGTGGGCTTTTGTGATCTTTCCTTAGAGTATGGCAAAAGCAACACTATATGACACCGAAGGCTAAGTCAGAAAACATTGCTCCCACTTTGTCCATTGAAACAATTCCTCTGGAAGCCTTCAGCCACCGTGTGAGTCGTCTGGCTGCTCTGGAGCTGCAATGCCATGACACCCACAAGGAGAAAGAAACTGGCATGATTATGAGGTCCTGAGATGACAAGAAGAGAGGGAGAGAGATACTGGGCTAGGCCCCAGCTGCTTCAGCCCCTCTCTATTCGGATTACAACTGCATGACAGACCCTGCACTGGAAGTGACCAGCCAAGCCCTTCCTTAATTTCTTACCCATAGCCAATGGTTTAAGAAAGATAATCAAATGATGTTTGTTGGTTTAAACCATTAAGTTTCGGGATGACTTTTTTGTTATACAACAACAGAAACCTGGAATAGATGGCCTTGAAGAATGGATAAGACCTGTAGCCTAACCTCTCTCTGGGTCACAGCTGCCAGCAGTGGGAACAGAAGGACCCAGTTAAGTGCAGTGAGCAGCCCCACAGCAAGCTGAGAATATGATTTCATATTTACATGAAAGGCAGATTAAGGACTGGCCAAGCTCTTAAAAATGAGCTATTCATTTTACCAAAGGATTCATAAAAATATTATTTTATATATTCAAGTGCTTCAAATAAAATACAGAAAACTTTCTATTTACAAAAGTGAATTTAGACTCAACCCTTGAGGAGCATATCACCACCTGCTAAGCTTGTCTCGTCCATGACCTGCCATAAGTGATTTAAATGGCTGTGTTGTCTTCTCGACACCTAGAACCTCGGCAGCCAGCCCTGGTGATGACAGACACATCAGGGACATGCGGACAATGGAATAAACACGTGACATTAGATACAGCAAAGGAGCAGAGCCTCTCTGAGGGTGGGGGGTGGCGAGGGAGCTGTTAGTGCTGCCCGTTTCCCCTTTAACAGTAGAACTCATGAGTTTCTGCTGGGCCCGTAATTGTCTCCATCTCCAAATGTCCCTTGCAGCAGGTTGTGGCCATGGGACTCATTTCTGCTAATGGGATGTGAGTGGAAGTGACGTATGCCGCTTGTGGATTGTGCCCATAAAATAAATAGGCACTGCTGGGGCTTACCCCTCGGTGGCGGAGGCGCGTGTGGGAGCAGCGGGTGGGACGGGAACCGACGTGTTGGAGATGGCCACGTAGTGGCATGGCCGGCTCTGGCCCCTGGAGAGCCTGGTGGGGTGGGGCCGCCCCGCCGGCCGTCAGCGGTCTACCTCCAGGCCAGTCTGTGAGGGAAAGTGTCCTGCTTGCTAAAACAACTGATGTGGTTTAGCAGCTTAGACAGAACCCGTCTAGCATCCCAGAGAGATGGCTGGTCACCCCTGGTCCCTGCGTTCCGGGGAAGGAGATCATTCCACTCAACAAGACTTCATGGTTACACTGGGAGCGGTGGGCAGGGGCGTGAGGGAAGCGTTTGTTTCTCTTGGGGGTGTACCTCTCTAAAGAATTCGACCTGAGCCATAAGGACTGTGGCTGCCTGAATTCCCTGTGGTCCTTTCTGGTTAGAATCGGGAACTTGTGGGGCTGGCAGAGAAAGAGAAGAGGAACAGGGTGGAAGACCAGGGACGGGGAGTCACGGTGGGCCTTTCCGAGCTGGACTCCGAATGGACCGAAGGACCTTTGAGTAGAGGCTGGTCCTTTACCAAACCATCCCACCCGTCCTGTAGTCATGGGCCTGCCCCTGCCAGCGGCTCCCAGTGACCCCCAGTCAGGAGACTGCCCACTGCCATGGGCGGTTGTGCCCTGGCCAACGGCAAGGTCAGCTCCTGCCTCTGGGGACCGCTCTGCGGGGCGGGCCATGCTCCCGCGGGCTCAGCTGAAGCTGGACCCTACCAAGGGCGCATCCCTGGTCAGCAGGTCCCCTGCCCTCTTCCCTCCCTCCTTTCCTCCCGACAGCACTTCCTCAACATAACATGTGCACAAGAGCCGCCCATCGAAGGCTCTGTCTCTAGGAATCCCAACCTAGGACAGACTTCTGGGAAAAGTAAATAAAAATTGTGCACTATCAATTGAAATCTATGGGTGAATTTTTGTGATTGGCTAGTAATGTGCTCTACTTGTGTTGTCTTCCTGCTCTTCCTGTGTTTGGTGAGGGATTTATCACACTTTCACTTAGATTTCCATTTAACAACATTCATGGAACACCCATGATATGCAGCAAGTGTTAAATAAAACCTGGTTTCTAAGGTCAAGGGGTTTATAATGAAGTAGGGGGACTACCTGTAACCACAAACTGCTTCAAAATAGAATAAAATATGAATGAAAACAAACCTAAATACAGTACTTTTAGAGTCTAGAGAAAGGGGGATTATTTTGATTGAGAGAATCAGGAAAAAAGAGCACACGGAGGAGGCAGTATCTGAGCTGAGTCTCAAAGGCAGTGGGATTCTGATAGGTGGAAGGCAAAGGAAAGAACATTCCAGAAGGAGACGAGCATGCAAAAGGCACAGCCCTGGGGATGCTCCCTGTGCTGCTCCCTGGCACACCTGTCTGCTTACGGCGATGCTGCTTCTCGCTCTGCCATCCATTCTGGGTTGACTTTTCAGGTATGATTCTCAGAGGGCAATATCATTTCCCCCGTCTGTGTATTTCTGGAAGGAAGTCTTAGTACAGCCCTGAGTATTGGTTTCCTAGGTTACTCAAGCAATTGCCATGAAATGGTTTGGCTTAAGCAATGGGAATTTACTTGCTCATGGTTTTGAGGTTGGGAAATGTCCCAATCAGGGCATTATTAAGGTGATGCTTTGTTCCCCAAAACTGTGGCATCCTGGAGCTGACTGCCAGCCACCTTTGGCTCCTCTGCCGTGTGGCAAGGCACGTGGTGGTGCCTCCTGAGCTCTCCCTTCTCTTCCAGGTTCTGGTTCAGCTTCTTGTTTCCTGTGGCTTTCTTTCTCTGTCTGAATTTCAGTCTCTTATAATGGGCTCCAATAACAGAATTAAGACCCATCTGAATGAGTAGGACATACCTTAACTGAAGTAACCTCACCAGAAGATTCTACCCTCAGTCCACAGGAATGAGTTCAATTTAGATGTTTTTTGGGGGTACACACAGCTCCAACCCATCGCGATGGGTACTAACTCCTCCCTTGCAGTCCTAGAGCAGAGCCCACTGTGCTCCCGGCAGCAGCCACCATGGGGCCTTGCTAATGGTCAGTGGCTGCAGGAAGGACAAGAGCCCTCCCTGGCCTCTGTAGCCTTAGGTCAGCACCCAGTTGGGACAGGAAGAGCCACCGGGGGTCTGCTCTAAAGCCCCTCCCTCCAGGTAATTAGCACCCTTGAGCCCAGCGCCTCTGCAGCTTGCACGCGTTCCTTGAGCCTGCTGCCCGCATCCCCTCGGGAGAGACCTCCTGACGTCAGTATGCGTCCTGGGTCCTGGAACACTTTGAGACAAGGACAGAGCCCCATCGTATTTGGGTTTATTTAGTGTGGACACTAAAATGACTGTAAAACAAAAGTCTCTTTGGGTCTTTGATCCGCCTTTTTTGTTAGTCCCTTTCCAGTGGGAATGGATCCAAGTCAAGTTAGAAAAACATTTTTAAACCATAAATAAAGAACTTAGATACGTGAGAGAGCTATCACCGCTACGGGCCATATGACTTTTGTCTTGCCCAAGAGATGCAAGACAGCAGGGTGACTTCAGAGAGCCAAAGCAGCAATAACTAAAAAGACCCTGGAAGGCGGTGGGGTGCCAGCCTGTGAAAGCCCCTGATTCTGTCTGGTTCCACTGGGTCTGTTTAGCCACAACAAGGATCTGTGTGCCAGGACCCTCCGTCCAACTCTTGGTGTGTATTTATGTGTTTTCTTCTTTGTATCTTTCTCTGCTTTGCTATTTTTTCCATTTCTTTCAATCGTTCCATGTCTTTGCTTTTCGGATCATCTCGGACTGTTCATGTATCTATTTCCTTATTTCCCTCTCTCCCTTTGGTCTTTCTTCCTGAAAGTACTTCGTGGAAGCAGGTCTAGATAAACACCAACGCACAGCATGAGGCTTGTTTTCTGGTCCTTTCTGAGGCTGTGTAAGGAGCGTGCTTTGCCCGTAAGCCAGCTGTGTGCCGTGGGTGCCCTGCTCACACCTCGATACACTCCGTATTTTTGCCCCACCTTGCTTCCTTCCCTCATGTCGCACAGTCTCTTTTTGCTGGGCCGCCCTACAAATGAGTTGTGCTCTCCTCGCTCCATCCTTGCTCTCGTTATGATCCTGCCACCGCCTTCACTGTCTGCTCAGACTTCCAGCACGCTTAGGTCTCTGGACACTGGAAATAAAACCCTCTTCTTGCCCCACCTTTGCCTTTTTCTGTAGCCATCACAGTGTCACAGCAAAGATCTTGGAAACACTTGTTAGTCCCATGTGTCCCCAACCCCTCCCCGTGCAGGCACTGCCCACCCACACTCCGGGACTTACCCTGGCCTGATCCTCAAAGCTCATCAAGCTCCCCAATCCTGTGACTCTTTCTCAGTCCTTCTCCTTGGGAATGTTTCTGTAACATTCCACACCATGCATCACCCATATTTCTTGAACTCAGCTCCCTCACCTGTCAAGGTGTGAGACCTCACGGCTCCTCTTTCTCTCTCCTTGGCCCTCAGGCCCAATATCTTCTCTCCCTTCTGGGCTCTCCTCCACTTCCTACCTCCTCCAGATGCCCATTTAAAGGAGGACTTCCAGATTTTTAACCCTTGCCTCATTATCTCCAAGACCTCACCAACCCAAGACTCTATATACCGGGAACTCTGGGCAGTGGTTCAGAGTGGCAGTGAGCTCTGGTCTGAGAGCAGACATTCTTACATTTGTGTGTGTGTGCCCACGTGAGCCTGGTTTTCACTGTTTACCAAACGGGGTCACCGGGGCCCTGTCTCTCCTGTGACTTTGGCTATGAGGCCTTTAGCTTAGCTGGCAGAACTCAGCCAGGAGCGCCCTGTGCAGGCTCAGAGAATGGTTGAGGAATGCAGGGAGTGGACCAAGTTTACCACTCACCTCCCTTCCATGAAGAGCAATGGAGCAGTGGCCCGAGCCCCCAGCCACCCCTGCACCCAGCCTGGGACCTGTCAGCTGGTGCTCCTGGCACGACACGTTGGACCCTCCCTGCGCCAGAGACCAGCCAAGGAAACCAGAAGCCCAGCCAAGCCCCAAGCAGACACCCACGCCAGCACAACGCTTCTGCCCACATGCACGGCGCTGTTTGTTCTGGAACTCTGTTCCAGGCAAGCACGTAGAGGGATTTGGAGAAAATCATGACCTGAACCACATCTTCAGAAGTATCATCTTCTAAGGAAGAATTTGTAGACTCTGGAATAAGCCCCAACATCTTAACATTATAAAAAGTTGTGAAAAAACGTTGAAAAGTTGGAAGCACAATGAAAATCTATGTCTATATTAATTATTTCAAGAATCAGTAATATTTGCCAGGTTTGCTTCCCCTCTCTGTGTAAATGTATGTACATGTTTTTGTTTTTATTGAACCACATGAAAGTAATTTGCAGACACCATGACAGCTCGTTCCTATGTACTTTGGCATGACTCTCCTAAAAATAAGGACACACTTCTCCCGACCCACAATGCTATTATCACACCTGAGAAGATTAACAATCCCATGTCATCTAACAGCCAGGTGGAACGGTCAACTTCCTAGGTCACCTTGGCTAGGTTATGGTGTCCAGTTGTTTGGTCAAACACTGACCTACCTGTTACTGTGAAGGCATTTCATAGATACGATTTGCATCTACAGTCAATCGATTGCTTCTAGTTAACCCAGGAGCTTCCCTCAATAACGAGGGTGAGCCAATGGACTGACCGTCATAAAAGTCAGAACTGAGGATTTCCGAGGTCAGGAGAACGCACCTCAACTTCAACAGTGGCTCCTTACATGGTTTCCAGGCAGCTTCACCTGGGGAGTTTGGACTGAGAATTTTTACGCCCTTTATCAGAGTTTCCAGACCGCGGCTTGCTCTATGGAGTTGAGACTTTCCAGCCCTCATGGCCAAGTGAGCCAATTCCTTATAATAAACATACCCTGTTGGTTCTGTTTCTCTGGAGAATCCTAATACGCCAGGCCATAGTCAAAATTTCCCAACCATTCTAAGAATATTTTTATAGCTTTGTTTTTGCCAAATCAGGAGACTATTGAGGTTCATAAATTACATTTGGTTATTATTTCTCTTTGGTCTATTTAAACATTTTTTCAACTCCACTGTAGTAAAATTAACATTCATTATAATGCAACCATTTTAAGAAAACTGTTTGATGATTTTTTAAAAAAATAGAGTCAAGAGGTCATTCTGGAAGTTATTCTTATGCATTATATAGATATCCTTTTTTTAGTTTTTAGTGTACTAGAATAGCTAGAAGGAAATAGCTGAGACTGTTGAACTACAATCCAGTAGCCTTGATTCTTGATGACAATTGTGTAACTACATAGCTTTCATGGTGTGACTGTGTGATTGTGAAACCCTGTGACTGACACACCCTTTATCCAGGCAGGGTATGAACAAATGAGTAAGAAAATAAAGACAAATCAATAATGGGGGGATAAGGGTATGGGGTGTGTTTTAATTTGCTATGGTTGCCAGAATGCAGTACGCCAGACATGGATTTGACTTTTATAAAGGGGTTTATTTAGTTACAGATTTACCGTTCCTTGGAGGAAAGGCAGGTGGCTTTCATCTGAGTTCCTCGGTCACATGGGAAGGCGATGCCTGCTGGCCTTCAGTGGCTTCCCCAGGGCACTTCCTCTCTGGACCTCCAAACGTCTAGGTCTGAGCTGTCTCTGGAACCTGAGCTGCTTGTGCTGGGCCGTGCGGAGCTCCTCTCTCTTCTGACCTCTCACTTTAAGCCTCACTCACTGTGGAAGGCACTCGCCTTAGCAGGCCACAGATGTTATCAGTCACAGGGGAGTTTCACATGCTGGTGATTTACATCCACACAACAGAACCACTGGGCACCACCACCTGGCCAAGCTGACGCCTGAACCTAACCACTACAGGGTGCTTTGTGTTCTTTTTAATTTTTATTATTTTTGAGTAATGGAAATGTTCAAAAATTGATTGTGGTAATGAATATACAGTTATATGATGATGCTGTGAACCACTGATTGTACAATTTGGATGATTATATGGTATGTGACTATATCTCAATAAAATCGCTTTAGAAAGTGTATATAGATGATTTCCGGGAATACAGCGGCGTAGGGTGGGCTGGATCCATCCCTGCTCCATAGAATAAGATAAGAGATGGGAAAAATGACTGGGACTGCAGTCCCAGGGGGTGAGTGATCAAAGAGGGCCTTCAATATTTTATAGGGAGGAGAGATGTGGGGAGCACGGATGGGGAGAGCAGGTGGGTCTGATCAGCCGTGACCCCCATCAGGGAAGTGCAGATCCAAGGGAATTGACCGTCCCTCCACTCCAGCCTGCCCCAGCTGCTGGCTGGGGAAATGTCCCTTCGCAGCTCCAAAGCCAGCAGTGCTGTGGGGAGCCCGAGGCGTGCTTAGCCATCCACTGTGAAACACAGCAGCCTCAGCACTGGGAGCATTAACTGGCGGCGGGGGGGCATCATGAAGAGCCATCCTGCTGGGTACAGTGAACGCAGCTCCACTGGAGCCAGGCACTGCAACCAGCTAGCTGCTCCCAGCTGGCCACTGCAGTCAGGGAAGGGCAGGCCTGCAGGGAGGAGGTGCCTCAGGAGCGGCACCTGCTGGGAAGAAGTGGTAAGTGCATTTAGCAAACTCCCTATCTGCCTAGGTTTTCATTTTTATTAAAAAATATTTTATGTTTTTTATTACTAGTATTATTATTTTTATATATTTTGTATATTTATATTTTATCTTTTACTTAAAAAATTTTTTTTTCTCCCTTCTGTTGTCACCAGTCTGAGTTCATTCCCAATATAACTTAGGGTGTCTCCTTCTGACTTTGGCATCTACTACTGCTGAGGTGTTGTTTTTTTAATTTAATTTGTTATTTTGGGGGGATGGGCATGGGCTGGGAATTGAGCCCAGGTCTCCCACATGGTGGGCAGGCATTCTGCCACTGATGCACCCCTGCCTAGCTTTTAACTGACCCTCAAGTAGAACTGTACCCTCTCCATGACATCCAGGCCTTGGTTTGGTGGGGAATTACTGACAGACCAAGTGCAAAAGGGAAGCTCCCATGCAAAACCAGGTAAATACAAAATTTAGACGAATGAAGGAAACCAACTTGCAAAATAAACTTTTAGAGATAATCAAATACCCAAACACAACAGAAAATTACAAAGTACATGAAGATCCAGACAGAAATGGCCCAGCCAAATGCCCAATCAAAACACTGGAGGGAACACAGCTCACAGATATTTATTAAGAACAGGTATCAGGAAGACACTAGAAGAGCATAAGGAAGAATTCAAAATATTACATGGAAAATGGCAGATCTCACAGAGATGAAACATACAGAATAAATTAGAAATATACTGGAGACACGTGATAGCAGATTTAAAGAAGCAGAAGAAAGAGTAAATGAGTAGTAAGACAGAACAACTGAACTAGAGTGCACAAAAGAAAAAAACAGAAAAAAAAGATGGAAAATGGAACTGGGTCTTAGGGAAATAAGACAACAAAAGATGCACAAATATAAGAATCACTGGTGTCCCAGAAGGAGACAAGAAGAGATGGGAGGGTTAGTTGAAGATATAATCAGAGAAAACTTTCTAACACTTATAAAAGACATAATTATGCAAATTAAAGGAGCCCAATGGACCTCACCTAGAATAAATCCAAATAGGCCTAGTCCAAGACACATAGAAATCAGACCATCAAATGTTGAAGAGAAGCAGAAAGTCCTAAAAGCAGCACAAG
This sequence comes from Myrmecophaga tridactyla, assembly GCA_004026745.1. Classification (NCBI taxonomy): domain Eukaryota; kingdom Metazoa; phylum Chordata; class Mammalia; order Pilosa; family Myrmecophagidae; genus Myrmecophaga; species Myrmecophaga tridactyla. Next base: position 42,437 of record PVIY010013237.1, on the reverse strand, counting down.
AAAAGCAGTCTACTACATCCAAGGGAAAACACATGACTGAATTTGGACTACTCAACAGGCACTACAAACGTGAGAAGCAATGGCATGATATATTTAAGATCCTGAAAGAAAAGGCTTCCAGCCAAGAATTCTTTATCCAGCCAAGTTGCCCTTCAGAATTGAGGGAGAGATTAAAATTTTCAAAGCAAAGACTGAGAGAACTAGTTAACAAGAGACCTACCCTATAAGAAGTACTAAAGGGAGTCCTATTAGTTGAAAAAAGACAGGAGAGCAAGGTCTGGAGGAGGCATGGAATTGAAAAGTACCAGTAAGGGTAATTTAAAGGTTGAAAAGAGAGAAAAGAATATAAAGACCTGACAAAATCTGAAAGATAAGATGGTAGATTCAAGAATTGCTTTTACAGTAATAACTTTGAACATTAATGGATTATACTCACCAATTGAAAGATACAGATTGGCAGAATGGATTTAAAAATATAATCCACCTATCGCTGTTTACAAGAGACACATCTTAGACCCAAGGATACAAATAGATTGAAAGTGAAAGGATAGAAAAAATATTCTATGCAGGCTTTAACCAAAAGAAAGTAGAAGTAGCTATAATAATATCAGATAAAATAGATTTTAAATGTAAAGATGTAATAAGAGATAAAAAAAGATACTATATATTAGTAAAAAGAACAATTCACCAAGAGGAAATAGCAATCATAAATGTATATGTTCCCAATCAAGGAGCTTCAAAGTACATGAGACAGACATTGGCAAAACTGAAGGGGGCTATAGATGTTTCAACAATAATATTGGAAGACTTCACTACACCACCCTTCTCTATGAATAGAATAACCAGACAGAGGGCTAAAAAGGAAATAGAGAAACTAAACAATGTGATAAATGAATTAGACCTACTAGACATATATAAATCATTTCACCCCAAAACACCAGGATATACATTCCTCCCTAGTGCACATGGAATGTTCTCCAAGATAGATCACATGCTGGGACACAAACTAAGTCTTTATAAATTTAATAAGATTGAATGATCCAAAGCAATTTCTCTGACCACAACAGCATGAAGCTGGAAATCAATAATCACCAAAGAACCAGATCTTTCACAAATATATGGAGATTAAGCAATACACTCTTAAATAATCAGTGGGTCAAAGAAGAAATTGCTAGAGAAATTGGTAAATATCTGGAGACAAATGATAATGAGAATACAACACATCAGAAATTATGGGATACAGCAAAGGCAGTGCTAAGAGGGAAATTTATTGCCCTAAATGCCTATTTCAAAAAGAAGAAAGAGCAAAACTTGAGGTCTTAACTGCTCACTCTGAGAAATTAGAGAATGAACAGGAAACTAGTCACAAAGCAAATAAAAGGAAAAAAATAACAAAGATTAAAGCAGAAATAAATGAACTGAAGAACAAAAAACAAAACAAAACAAAACAAAAAACAGAAGGAATCAGCAAAACCTAGAGTTGGTTCTTTGGGAAAATCAATAAAATTGATGGACCCCTAGCTAAACTGACAAAGAAAAAGAGAGAGTGGACACAGATAAACAAAACCAGACATGAAAGGACACAAATCCAATCTTTCATGGATCCTGAAGAAATTTTTAAAATCATAAGAGAACACCATGAACAAGTATATGCCCAACAAACCAGACAACTTAGATGAAATGGACAAATTCCTAGAAACACATGAACTACCTATACTAACTGGAGAGGAAATAGAAGATCTTAATAAACTAATAACAAATAAAGAGATTCAATCAGCCATCAAAAATCTTCCCACAGACTAAAGCAAAAAAATGTTTATTTGGCACAAATTTATATTTTGACTAGTGCATTTCCAAATATAACTTATGTGGACAGCTTAATTGAACACCATAATACTTGGAACCTTGAGTAGGGCATGAGGTCTTGTAGGTTTGTCCAGAGTGATACCCCGATAAATCCCAGAGTGATTTAAACAGTGAATAAAAAAGTATTTGCAAAGTCCCCTTAGGGGAATGGCGAGAAAGGGGGAAAATTCAACTTCCCCAAGTGGAGAATTCTTGATATTCTCACAAGCAGTGGGGACAACTAAAGCAATAGGCTGAGCCCCCAATCTTGGGGTTTGTTCATAAGAAACTTGACCCTGCAGAGGATAGGCTAAGCCTACTTAAAATTAGGCCTAAGAGTCACACCCAGAGAACCCCTTTTGTTGCTCAGATGTGGCCTCTCTCTCTCAGCCAACACGACAAGCAAACTCACTGCCCTCCCCCTGTTTACATGGGACATAACTCCCAGGGGTGTGGACTTTCCTGGCAATGTGGGACAGAAATTCTAGAATGAGCTGGAACTCAGCATCAAGGGTTTGAGAAAACCTTCTCGACCAAAAAGGGGAAGAGAGAAATGAGAAAAAATAAAGTGTCAATGGCTGAGAGATTCCAAACAGAGTTGAGAGGTTATCCTGGAGGTTATTATGCATTAAATAGACTATCACCTTTTTAGTTAAGGTGTAATGGAGAGGCTGAAGGGAACTGCCTGAAAATGTAGAGCTGTGTTCCAGTAGCCATGTTTCTTGAAGATGATTGCATAATGATACAGCTTTCACAATGTGACTGTGTGATTGTGAAAACCTTGTGTTTGATGCTCCTTTTATCTACCTTATTGACAGACAAGTAAAACAAATTGATTAAAAATAAATAAATAATAGGGGAACAAATGTTAAAATAATTAGTAGATTGAAATGCTAGTGATCAGTGAAAGGGAGGGTTAAGGAGTATGGTATGCATGATTTTTTTTCTGTTTTCTTTTTATTTCTTTTTCTGAATTGATGCAAATGTTCTAAGAAATTATCATGATGATGAATATACAACTATGTGATGATATTGTGAGTTACTGATAATATAACAAGAATGGAATGATCATATGGTAAGAATGTTTGTGTTTGTATGTGGTTATGTTTCATTAAAAAAAAAAAATCTCACAAAGAGAAGCCAAGGTCCAGATGGCTTCACAGTAGAATTCTATCAAACATTCCAAACATAACTAACACCAATCCTGTTTAAACTTCAAAAGCTGAGGAAAAATGAATGCTACCTAACTCATTATGAAGCTAACATCACTCTAATACCAAAACCAGACAAAGATTCTACTAGAAAGGAAAACTACAGGCCACGCTCCCTAATGAGCATAGATGCAAAAATTCTCAAGAAAATATTATCACATCAAATCCAAGGACACATTAAAAGAAGTACACATCATGATCAAGTGGGGTTTATACCACACATGCAAGGATGGTTCAATATAAGAAAAACAATCAATGTAATATAGCTCAGTAACAAATAAAAAGGGAAAAATCCTATTTTCATATTGATTTATGTGAAAAAGCATTCAACAAAATTCAGCATCCTTTCCTGATGAAAAACATTCCAAAATGTAGGAATTGAAGGAAACTTCCTCAGTATCATAAAGGGCACATGTGAAAGATCCATAGCCAGCATCTTACTTGATGGTGAGACATTGAAATCACTTCCTCCTAAGATCGGGAACAAGGCAAGGTTGCCCACTGTCACCACTATTGTCCAACATTGTCCTAGAAGTCCTAGCTAGAGCAACTAGACAGGAAAAAGAAAAAAATGCATCCAAATAGGAAAGGAAAAACTAAAACTTACATTATTACAGATCTTATATTTGGAAAACCCTGAGAAATTTATGACAAAGCTACTTGAGCTAATAAACAAATTCAGCAAAGTGGCAGGATACAAAATTAATGTACAAAAATCAGTAATGTTTCTACACAGAAATAATAACTATCTGAGAAGACAATTAAGGAAAAAATTATATTCAAAAATAGGGACCAAAAGAATCAGGTATCTAGGAATAGGCCTAATCAGAGATGTCAAGGACTTGTACAGAGAAAACTACAAAACATTGTTAAAAGTAATTAAAAATGACCTAAATAGATGGAAAGACATTTCATGCTCATGGATAAGAAGGTTAAATGTCAGTGTGCTTGTTTGAAAGGATGTATGTACCCTAGAAAAGTCATGTTTTAATCCTAATCCCATTTTATAAATCCAGCCATTTCTTCTAATCCCTATTCAATACTGTATGTTTGAAACTGTAATTAGATCATCTCCCTGGAGATGTGACTTAATCAAGAGTGGTTGTTACGCTGGATTAGGTGGAGATGTGTCTCCACCCATTTGAATGGGTCTTAATTAGTTTACTGGAATCCTATAAAAGAGGAAACATTTTGGAGAAAGCTGGAGATTCAGAGAGAGCAGAACGACACAGCCACGAGAAGCAGAGTCCACCAGCCAGTGACATTTGGAGATGAAGAAGGAAAATGCCTCCCAGGGAGCTTCATGAAACAGGAAGCCAGGAGAGAAAGCTAGCAGATGATGCTGTGTTCACCATGTGTCCTTCCAGATGAGAGAGAAACCCTGAACTTCATTGGCCTTCTTGAACCAAGGTATCTTTCCCTGAATGGATGCCTTTGATTGGACACTTCTATAGACTTGTTTTAATTGGGACATTTTCTCGGCCTTAGAACTATAAACTAGCAACTTAATAAATTCCCCTTTCAAAAGCCATTCCGTTTCTGGTATATTGCATTCTGGCAGCTAGCAAACTAGGACACAGCGGTCACATCTACTACAGAATTGTAACTGTATTTTTCTAAATTCTGAGATGCTGAGCTATTTGTGTATAACCTGGTCGTTCTCTGGAACTTCAGGTATTTGTGTGACACCTGAGACTCAGAGTTAGAGCTCGGTAGCTATGAAGGTCAGCAGAACCCAATACAGCAACTGTTGAAAAAGTGATCAGACCTCGACTAGAGATATGAATGAAGCTGATCTAGATAGGACTAAGGCACATCAGAATACAAAGTGTAAGGATTATATGGTCTATATAAAACTTTAACTTCTATGTGAGACCAAAGGAGAGATGTTTATTTCATGCCAAGTTTCTATTTTTGGTAGTGCATTATCTAATTTAACTTGTGTGGTCAGTTTATTCAAACACCATAAATACATGGAATCTTGAAAAGGGCATGATATCTTGTTGGTTTGTCCAGGGTAGTGTGATGTCGTGATACTTCCCAGAGTACTTTGGGCAGAGAATAAAAAAACTATTTGCAAAGTCCCCCTGAGGGGTTGAGGAGAAAGGAGGAAAAATTTAACTTCCGCATCTGGGGAACTCCTGATATTCTCACAAGCAGTGGGGACAACCAATTCAATAGGCTGAGCCCTCCATCTTAGGGCTCGCCCCTCTGAAACTTAGTCCTCCAAAGGAGAAGCTAAGCCTACCTGTACTTAGGCCTAGGGGTCACTCCCAGAGAAGCTCTTTTGTTGCTCAGATGTGGACTCTCTCTTTAAGCCAACTTGGCAGGTGAACTCACAGCCCTCCATCCTACATGGGACATGACTCCCAGGGGTGTAAATCTCCCTGGCAATGTGGGACAGGATTCCCAGGGATGATCCAGGAACTGACATCATGGGATTAAGAAAGCTTTTTTGACCAAAAAGGGAAGAATAAATGAGACAAAATAAAGTCAGTGGCTGAGAGATTTCAAAGTGGTTCAAGAGGATAGCCTGGACGTTATTTTTATGCATTATATAGATACTCCTTTTTAGTTTCTAGTGTATTGGAGTGGCTGGAGGGAAGTACCTGAAACTGTATTCCAGTAGCCTTGTTTCTTGAAGATGATTGCATAATCATATACTATAGAGCTTTAACAATATGACATATGATTGTGAAAACCTTGCAGCTTATGTTATGACACAAGGTCAAGGTATGCACAGGTGAGTTAAAAAATAAAGACAAAAAGTAAATAAATAATGGGAAAGGATAAGGGGTAAAAAAAATGGGTACATTGAAAACTAGTGGTCAATAAGAGGGAAGGGTAATGGCTATGGGATGTATGGGTTTTTCTTTTTTCTTTTTATTTCTTTTTCTGGAGTGATATAAATATTCTAAAAATGATCATGGTGATGAATACACAGCTATGTGATATCGTGAGCCACTGATTTTATACTTTGGATGGACTCTATGGTGCGTGAAGATACCTCCATAAAAATATATTTTTAATAAAAGAGTGTTATGTATTAGATTTACCTGAACAGTTATGAAAGAGTTGTCTAATTTATGCAGAGCAGACTTCCTCACCCAGTTATCCTGTCCTACTCTTATGAATGGAAGATTTTACCATGACCCTTTAAATTATGGCACTCTCATTGACACTAGAGGTTGGAAGACCATTTACACTTGCTCAAGGGGAGAAAACTTTTAGAATATTTTGTGCCACTCACATCCATGGTCACATGAAGGAGCTCAGGGTTGAGGCTCTAAAGGAAGGCCATTTTGGCAAACCAAAATCACGTCCAAGTGAGGTTAGTTTAGGGGAAGAGTGCACACAGCTGGTTATACTAGGAAGTACTCTTCCAGGAAAAAAAGTATGATAGAATCGGAAGGAAACTGGAGTCAAAATGAAATATAGGAGAGGGCAGGCCACGGTGGCTCAGCAGGCAAGAATGCTTGCCTGCCATGCCAGAGGACCCCGGTTCCATTCCCAGTGCCTGCCCATGTAAAAAAATAAATAAATAAATATAGGAGGAAAATAAGCATTCGTTTCAAACTTGGAAAAACTATACTTTATGAACTTGCAGCTAAGCTGAAACAAAGACTCAAAGAGAGTACTGCACTAATTAAAAAACAAAATTTCTGAATCATGTAATCTATTCTGCTGGTTCCTGAGATAAGGAGCTCTTGGCTACAAAAGTCCCATCAGGAAAGAATTCATTGTATTCTGGTACCTACCACTTTGAAATGAGTCACAAGGCTTAAACTGTTTTAAGGCAAATTCCCAAACAGTAAAGTAAACAGAAGCAACCCAAAGCTGGATCTGTAGCTTCTTTTCCAGTGGCTTAAACCAGTACTCAGCACATATACTCCCCTCTCAAAAGAGTGGGTGGCCACAGGCGTTGGGTCTCTTACGCATATGCTCAAAACGGACACGCAAGAGACGTCTACACTGATGGAAAATTAATCCTTTTCCAAATACCAATCAAATTTCCCCAAGGCCAAATCTACCTCCCCAACACCGTATCCAAAGCTCCGGTGAGTTTGGGGATCGAGGCAAAGTGAAGCAAGAGTCTGACGGGAAATAGGTTTGTGGATTTTAGGGAGCAGGAGCAATCCTCAGTCTTCTAAGGACTCCGGAGCGGGCGTGTCGGCGGGGTCGCGCGGCGGGGGCGCGCGGCGGGGGCGCGCTGGCGGGAGGGGGGACGTTCTGGAGCCCCACCTGGTAGCAAACCGTGGCAGCAAATCCGCCCGCCCCGCGCCGCTTCCCTGCGCTGCGTCCCGCCTGCGCGCTGCCCGCCCCGGAGCGCAGCCCCGAGCCTGCTCGGCGTCCTCCTCGCGCTGCGGACCTGCCTGCGCCGGCCGCGCTCCGCAGCTGGCACGTGCGCGGGGCCGAGGGGCGGGCCGCGGCGTGATTGGGACGAGGAGGCGGCGCGGGGCGGTGGGCAGTGGAAGTGGCCGGCTCCGGAGCTGGCCTTCGATGCGCGCCGCCACGTCCGGCTGGAGGGCTCGGCCCTGGGCGCCCCTGACCGCGCGCCAGCCGAGGGGCCACCGCCGCCGGCTCCCGCAGCCCTGGCGGGGAGCGGGGTTCTCCCTGCCGCGCGAGCTGCCCGCTGGCCCGTGAGGTCAGGCAGCGGGGAGAGCCGCCGGCCGCTTCGGGAACCTAGAGAGCCGGGAACGGGGTGGGGGGGCGCGAGGCGTGGCTAGAAGCGGGAGCCGAGGAGAGGCGGCTGGAGTGGCGTCCCCGCGTCCCCCTGCGGCGCGCCGGACCCCGGCGGGCAGCGGGACGGCCGTGCGGCCCTCCTGCCGCCTAGAACCGGCCACTGGGGCCTCGGTGCGACCTCGGCGACGACAGGATAGGAGACCAGGGTCGTAGAGACGTGTGGCCCGCGAGAGCGTGAGACGGGGTCCCCGGGCCCGAGTCCCCCGCACAGCCCAGGACGGCGCTCTGTCCTCCCCGCACCCCCACAGACGTCCACAGCCCTTTGCCATGGAATCCTCTGCCTGGTTTCCGACTGCCAATGATCCCGCAGAGCTGAGCTGGTCACTTTCCCTGCCCTTGAATGAAGAATTTATCCTGTGCTATTTGTAATCCACCCGTGACACGTGATGGGGATGCAGCTGTGTGCGTTCCCAGGCCCAGGTCAGGGCGCCGGGGAAGATGAGTCAGGGGCTCGGCCCAGCACGGCGGCCGGAAATCTTGGGGACTGCCCCCGCCCCATGCCCTGCTCTCAGGCTTCCTGCCCACCCACCCTGAAACCCAGTCAAAAGTTAAAGCCTAATGGAGTAAGCTTTTTAAAATGCAAGCACCCTACCTACCTAGCAGGCTTTTCCCAGTCCTTCTCGTTGACAGTTAAGTGTGAGCGAAGTTTAGCTGACTACCAGGGGTGGAAGTAATGCTCTGAGGGAGTCAGAAGGAGGCAGAGAGGAAACGGTGGTGACCTGGGGCTCTGACGGCTGTAGGGCTGGGTGGGTGAGGTGGGGCCCACCAGGAAGACCTACTGGACCAGTGGACCAATTCCAGCCACTGAGATTTGGTGATGCACTTGTCCTCTTGGCCCAACAGACCTTCTCATGGCGGGGGGTCCCAGACCTCTGTGAATCCCTATCCTAGCTGACTGTCTCTATAATGAATAACTCTAACATCCGTGAACACTTCCTTTGTGCCAGGTCCATGTTGTTTTCTACTGTGTGCCTCCATCATTTCTGAGAGGTGGAACCAGAGGCAGACACGGGACCTACAAGTAGCCGTGTGACCACTGGGGAAACAGGTCCACAGAGCCTGAGTGGCTTCCAGAGCTGGTTAACATAGAGCAAGGGTCCAGTCTAGGCCCGCTGACCGTTCACTTTCCCTCCTGCCTGCACAGGGCACACGAAAGGCTCGCCATGCCGCCAACTCAGAAAATGCCTTCTGATCACGTCTTTTAGAGGCGAGGCGGAGAATCTAGTATAGATCATCGTAATGAGAGGGACGCTGTATCCCAAGGATGTTACAGCAATCCACACCTGAAACAAATTGTCAAGTTTTACTGCCTTCTGGAAGGGCACCAAAGCACAGCCAACTGATGAGCAGGTAACCAACAGCACAGCAGAGGGCACCAGGCAACTGGAAGGAGACACGAGGCCTTCTGGTCAAAAGTTAGCTCTCAAGAACATAGGTCCTACCCATAGGCTCCGCCCTCCCTGAGCAGGCCTGCTGACACCTCTTCCTTGGGCAGGGAGGACTGTTTCCTTTCTCTACTCCTTCCTTCCTTTACCCTCATTTGGAGCGAAGGCTTGGGGCGCATCGAGTGCAGACCTGCACAGGGCCTGTGGATACAGCGGTCCCCCTGGTGCCACCTGAGTGCAGGCTGCACATGACAGATTACAGCGTGCTGGCACTGAGGACAATCAGATTGGCTCCACTTGGGTGTCTGTGCCTGGGCCCGTTTGACTACATTAAACTCCTAGGAAACTGCTCCATGTTTCTGGTCGAGTAGGGAAGACATCCTCACCAGCCTTTGAGGGGCTTGTCTTTGCAGCGGAACTGTTCTGAGGAGGAGACCAGATGCCTCATCAGTACCCCAACCAGGTGGCGTTTTCCAGCCCGTGGAGCAGTGAGAAAAGATAAGCCCAGTCTAAATTCTTAGAAAAATAGCATCAGAACAAGATTCAAAAATGGATGTAAACAAACAAAAAATATATATAAGTATAATTTTAAAAATGAATGAATTTTGAGTTCAGTAGTAACTGCAGAAGAATAAAGCTGAGGTATGTAATTCATTTATTCATTCAGCAAATATTTGCTCAGTACTTATCATGTGTCATTAAACAAAACATAATTCTCTGTCCTTATGGAACTTATGTTTTAATGAGGAAGAGAAAGACAATAAAAGAAATATGTAAATTACACAGGGTATTGGAAGTCCATAAGTGTTTGGGAGAAAAATCAGAGAAGGGGATGGGAAGTGCTGAGGGGATTCCAATTTAAATAGGGTGCTTAAGGAAGCCTTCAGTGAGAAGGTGACATTGCAGCAAAAACTTGAAGGGAATGAGGAAGGAAGCATATAAGTTATCTATTATTGCATAACAAATCACCCCCAAAATGAGCTCCTTCAAACGATGAAGTTTTCTTCCTCTCCCAGTTTCTGCTGGCAGGGATCCGGAAGTGGCTCGGCTGGGTGAGTCCGGCTCAGGGACGTTCCTGCGGCTGCAGCCCATGGAAGCCCGCCTGGGCTTAGAGAGGCCACGGGGGCCGGCTCAGGGCTGTAGGCAGGAGGCTCAGGGTCTCACCCGTGAGACCTCGCAGAGCCGCCCAAGGCACTTGCGAGTGGACCAAAAGGGCCACAGTGCCACCGGGGTCGTCTCCCGAGCACTGGCACTCCTTCTCCCTCACTCTGGTCATTCGCCGCGTCTAGCCCATGTTCCAGGCAGGGGAGGGAGGGGAGGGCTCAGCTCCCCGTCCGGAGGGAGGAATGATTGTAAACATATTTATCAAAGTGCTGCCGTGGAGGAATGTGGTGATGATTTGGAAGCAGGGAGGGGCGCTTCATGCAGGCGCGGCAGCAACTGCAATGGCCTGAGGTGGGCTCGTGGGCCCTGCGCTCGAGGAGGCCAGGATGCTGGAGCAGGTGCACGAGGGGGAGAGGAACGGGGAGGGAGGTTACGAGGCAAGGGTGTGTGTGGGCCTTGGAGGGCCTTGTGGGCCATCGTAAGTACCTTGCATGAGGTGGGGAGCCTGTGGAGCATTTTTGAGCCAAATGAGACATGACTTACTTCCTGAAATGAAGATTATGGCTGCAGCAAGGATAGCTGGAGGAGGGGCCTGTGAGGAGGCATCTGGACAGCAGTTAGAGGACACAAGTGTGTTGACAGCAAGAGTTTTATGGAAAAGTAGTGTCTCCATTACACACTTACCCACCACTAACCAGGTACCCACATCACGAATCATCTCTCCTCAGCCTGTGGAAAAGATGGTAAGTCAGACCTGAGTGGCTTTGCCACTTACTATCTGTGTGATTGGGGGCACGTAACAATTTTTCTGTGCCTCCTTTTCCTCATCTGTAGTATGGGACAAGCAGACCTACTTCTAGGGTGTCTTGAAGAGTAGATATCTGATACACTGTAAGCCGTCAATAAATCTATCTCTTCAAGCCCTCTAGCTCCTCACCTCATCTTCCACCGGTGGCTCCTTCCTCACAACCTTCAGAAATGAAGGCTCCACGGAGACAGTGAAGAGACAGAAGAGGAGAGAGGTCCAGAGGCTGAGAGCTCACTGCTCTGTGAGAACAAAATGAATGAATGAATAAATGAACAAAATGAGTCACGTTGACTTTTAATGCCCACGCTGCAGGGTTTGAGCCCTGCCAGCTCATGCCTTCTGCCTGCAGCACCCGAGGTCCTGTGTTGGAGAATAAGGCCCTGGGGGTACGAGGGCAGGAGGCGACCTCCTGGGCGTGGCCGCAGCACTCACCTCCTCACGGTTGTGCAGTCGAACCCTTCTGCTTCTCTCCTCTGCAACGTCTGACCTAAAGAATTAAGCAGTAAGACTCTGGACACCTGAGCGTTGGGAGACTTCGACAGATCAAAAGGCAGTTTAGGAAGAAACCTCCTCCCGGATGCCCCAGATTTTAACTAAAGGCCCTTGTGGTCACAGAATGCAGGAAAAGGCAGGGCTTGAGGCAGTGCTGACGCAGAAGGAAGAAGGAAAAGAGAACTGCTCTTTAGGTTTTTGTCCTTGTAACCTACCTCCTTGGATTGTTGAAAGGATTAAATGAGCGTTGAGAGAAAGGCCTGCTGTGATTTGTGCTCAGACGTAATTCCAGGAGAAAGATTTTCTCCTAATGCCGACAACAGCTAGCCCCTCTACAGGGCCCAGGGTGTTTCCGTGATTTATACGTGTGCTCACCCCTTTGCATTTCACAACAACCCAGGGGAGCAAGTCCTCCCAGAGCGTCCCTGCTTGCAGGCGGGAAAGAGCTGAGCACTTGGGGCACCAGCTTCTCCACAGCACCCACCTGTTTTCATTCCCTGTGGGAGAGGCCCTGGTTATCAACCCATGTCAGTTCTCAGTCACTCAGGGGTGTATCCGTTCAGTAAAGCTGCCAGAATGCAGTATACAAGAAGTGGAAAGGCTTTTAAAAGGGAATTTATTAAGTTGCAAGTTTACAGTTCTAAGGCCATAAATATGTCCTAACAAAGGCATCCAGAGAAAGAGACCTTGGCTCAAGGAAGGCTGATCTGGGAAGGCACGGGGCTGGCATCTGCTGGTCCTTGTTCCTGGTTCCATTGCTTCCAGCTTCTGATGCCAGTGGTCTCCTCTGTAAGCATCTGCGGGCCTTCACTTAGCTCCCCTGGGACACAGCTGTGGGTTCTGGCTTGCCCAGCATCTCATGGGAAGGTACATGGGAATGCCTGCTGGACTCTGCCCTTGTCTAGGCATCTGCTCTCTCTTTTGGCACTCCAAGCATCTCCAAGTATCTCCAAACATCCAGTGTCTCTCTCAACTCTGAAGCCATCTGTTCTCCAAGCATCTACATCTGCAGTCTCTCCAAAATGTTTCCCCTTTTAAAGGACTCTAGTAAACTAATTGAGACCCACCATGATGTGACTCCTAATCTAATCAAAAGTCCACACCTACAACTGGACACGCCACATCTCTGTGGGGATAATCTAATCAAATGTTTCTGCCGTGCAATATTGAATCGGGATTAAAAAAGTAATAACCTTCCTTGTCCCTTTCATGTCAAACCCTGCCTTAATCCTGGGTACTTTTAACCTCCAAATGGATGGCCCATCCCATGTCCCTGCCTTCTCCCTTCCAAATCCTTCCTCCCCCATCCACTGTCGCCTCCCACCATCCTGAAACAGCCCCTTCTCCAAAGGCAGGGACAGGAGTCTCCTTCCATCTCATTGCCCAGCCACCCCTCTGTGGCTGTCCTTCACTCTTCTTGAACTTTTCTTGCCCCCAGTCGGCTCTCTTCTCCTTTCTTCATGTCTTTACTTAGGGAGTTTAGATTCTTCGATCCATTGATTCGGCAGCACTCTCCAACACTCTGCATTGCCAAGACCGTGTCTTTCCATCACGACCATGTGGCAATACTGCCAGTGCCCATTTCCTGAGCCTGGACCCCAGTAGCTGAGTGCTGGGGGAAAACAACCCTGGAATTGATGAGATCCATATAAACCAGTGATGACCAAACTGAAGAGAGCCCTCAGCAATGCCTGCAGCCCAATCTCGTTTTACAAACTACAGCAGAAGTCTAGACTTGTTTTACTTCTACACATTTACTAGGGTTTTATTAATTAACAGGTAGAACACAATTAGTATACTTGCCTTGTTTTTCCTTTAAAGTTCTTTTTAAAGGAAGATGAAGTTTGGACTTATAGTTGACCACCTGTAATTTTAGAAAAGCTTCAGAATAAAGTAATTCAATTGACAAATAAATTTGGCTATTATACAGATAAGTATTAAGATATAACATGGACAGTGAGAACATTAAGTTTTTAGAAGTTTTATGCAATTTAAATATATGAATAATATTTTACCCATGCAAATTAAGCTAATAGATAGAAAATTTAGCACCTCACTTTTTAATATTTTTACTGTAAACAACAAACATACAAACATTCTTGACATACAAACATTCTATACATGGTTACAATCGATGGCTCACAATATCATCACAAAATTGTGTATTCATCACCATGATCATTTTTTTGGACATTTGCATCTCTCCAGCAAAATAAATAAAAAAGAAAAGACTCATACATGCCATACCCCTTACCCCTCCCTCTCACTGACCACTAGTATTTCAATCTACTCAATTTATTTTATTTTATTTTTTAAATGGGCAGGCACTGGGAATTGAACCCAGGTCTCTAGCATGGCATGTGAGAATTCTGCCACTGAGCCACTGTTGGATTGCCCTACTCAATTTATTTTATGTTCCCCACATTATTTATTTTTTATCCATATTTTTTACTCATCTGTCCATACCCTGGATAAAAGGAGCATCAGACACAAGGTTTTCACAATCACACAGTCACACTGTAAAAGCTGTATCATTATACAATCATCTGCAAGAAACGTGGTTACTGGAACACACAGCTCTACAGTTTCAGGCAGTTCCCTCCAGCCACTGTAATATACCATAAACTAAAACAGGGATATCTACATAATGTGTAAGAATAACCTCCAGGATAACCTCTCAACTGTCTGAAATCTCTCAGCCACTGACACTGTATTTTGTCTTTATTTTGTCTCTCTTCCCCTTTTCAGTCGAGAAGTTTTTCTCAATCCCTTGACACCAAGTCCCAGCTCATTCTAGGACTTCTATCCCATGTTTCCAGGGAGATTGACACCCCTGGGAGTCATTTCCTATGTAGAGAGTGGGGAGGGCAGTAAGTTTGCTTTTTGTGTAGGCTGAGAGAGAGAGGTCATATCTGAGCAACAAAAGAGGTTCTCTGGGGGTGACTCTTAGGCCTAATTTTATGTAGGCTTAGTCTATGCTTTGTGGGGATAATTTTCATATGAACAAACCCCAAGATTGAGGGCTCAGCCTGTTGATTTGGTTGTCCCCACTGGTTGTGAGCATATCAGGAATTCTCCAAATGGGGAAGTTGAATTCTTGCCCCTTTCTCTCCATTCCCCCAAGGGGACTTTGCAAATACTTCTTTATTCACTGTTCAGATCATTCTGGGATTTATCAGAGCATCACGCGAAACTAGACAAACCAACAAAATCTCATGCCCTATTCAAGGTTCCATGTACTTATGGTGTTCAATTAAACTGACCATATAAGTTAAATTAGGAAATGTACTAGCCAAAATATAAATTTTGCACCAAATAAACATCTCTCCCTTTAGTCTCACACAGAAGTTGAATTTTTAAAATATGAATGACCATCAATTTTTAACACACTGCAATATTGACATTCCTTTGTTCTTCCTCAAGCAAAAACATTTTTAAATTTGTACATTTAGTCACTATCATTATACACTCTAGGCATTTCTAGATTATACCATCTCAGTCTTTATCATCTTTCTTTCCTTCTGGTTTCATATGTGCCCCCAGCCCTCCTCCCTCTATCATTCTCACATTCAGCTTCTTCAGTAGCATCTCACTTTTACAAGCTGAGAAAATAAGTCCTTAAGAGTGAGAAGACTTGTTTTTGGATAAGGTTAACATAATAAACATTAAGAAAGGATATTAATAACTGTTTTTTAGATAAAGTTCTGAGACGATTAGGAAGAACTTTCCACAACTTTCATTACTAGCAGTTTGAGAGCACCATAGACTGACAGACAGAATTTACTTTTATAACCTTTCTATAACTTTTTGTAGTTAGCAGTGACTATAAAGAAAACTTACTTTCTTAAAACTTTCCACATCCATCTAGGGTTTAAAACTTCTACAATTTTCTATATTCACTCAGGGCTTGTTGTCAGTAATGACTATAAAACTTACTACCCTAAACTTTCTGTGACTTTCCATATTTATATATATTCAGTTAAAAATGATTCTAATAAAATTTACTTTTATATTAAGAATTTGTTAGTGTGTAAAGTTAACCTATTGCAAGACTGTACTTGGAGGCAGTTGGTGGCTAGTAAGTTCTGCTACTACAGACATTGGGATTATTTAAAAACTCTCAGGTGAACAGGGCAGGCATCCTATCCTTAAGTTCCTGCCACTTAAAAGCAAATAGTTATTGAGAGTTAGGGTGAAGAGGGATACAAAATGAGTTCTTAAGATTTAGGACTGAAAACTTGAATGCAGTTAGGGGATATTCCTGGTCTAGCTTTGGGATGCCTTTATTTTAAAAAGATAGGTTTATTTACTTAAAGATCCTCTCCAGTGCTAGGAGGCCTTGATTTAGTGAGGTCCTTGGTGCAAACAAGGAGCAATTCCTAGCCAGGTTTACTAGCGGGCTCCAGGTGCCCCCGTGGCGTGCAGATCTCAGGGACAATGAGAATCTAACGGGACACCAGAATGTCCTTGAGCCTACAAAGGAGCGGGATTGTGAAGATTAGAGTTTCAGCTTTCCTGGCAACTCCCTTAACTAGGCAGGTCCGAGTGGAGGTAGACCCCTGGTGGCAGTTGAGGACAGAGTGGCTCCCGTGTTAATTAAATTAATAATCTTACCTGCCCCATGGCATGCCACCCAGGGCTCCTTGAGGTTGGTCAGATGTGAAGTCAGCAGAGCCACACGTGGCCTGGGGCACCTCAGATGTCTTCCCTTGTGAGCAGGGCTTCTTCCAGAGACAGGGCAGTCCCTGGTGGCACCTGGGGCAAGCCCCCCGTGGGTCCCGAGGTGGAGGGTGGTCTTGAGGTTTCTGGCACCCTCTCAGCCAGTGGCCCTCTGACCCATGGTTCAGCAAATCCCCTGAGGCTGGGAGCCATGATTTGGGTGGCCTCGAGGGGAGAGGGTGCTCTTAACAGCCGCTACCATAAGCTACGCCTGTCCCCTGGTCTTTTGCTTGCCTCTCTGCCTTCTCCTCCTCTGCCTTGTTTCAGTTGTTAAAGGTAATATGTTACTAGTGGGAATTTGGGGCCCATGGAGAGCTTTTGCAGCTATTTCTGAATGGGTGCCTAGCCAAATTTGACCTTCCCAGGACGGCCCAGGACTGTGCTGAAGCTGCAGAGCTGACTACTAGTCTTCCTAGAAGAGTGTGTGCTCTTAGAAGCACCACCCATTTCTACGGAAGAGAGCTTCCTGGGTGTCTGTGCTCTTAAACTTACTGCCTAAGAGAAAGGATTTGCCACAAATAACTCTAGGGAGGGAATTTCCCAGATGCCGGCTTCAGGTGTTGCTGTGATTGAGCTAGAAGGAAAGAACATCTGGCAAGGAAACTGGGCTCCTTTAAGAACAAGGCTTAGTATGCTTTTTAGGGAAGCAGAGGGGTTTAAGTGTAGACATGTTATAGGGCAGGGCCAGCAGTGGGGCTCCCTCTGTCCTTCATAGCATAGATTTTAGAAAGTGAAAGCAAACTCAATACTAGTAGCTTCCCCACGAGAAAAGCCCACCAAGCTTTTAACCACACCAGAGAGCAAAAGTAGGGAGGAGAAACTGCAGCCCCAGCAAGTGAGGGCTAGAGAGCGCCACACAAGCAGGCAGAGAACAGGAGAGCTACGTGCTCTTTTGAGGCGAACTGTGGCTTACTGGCTTTTACAGGGTCAGCTTTAATTAGGATAGCCGGGGCTCTGACTTACTCTGCAACCCTCATTTTTGGCTTTTCGGGGGAGACACTCCCACTGGAATGTACCCAGTTCCCTTGGGCCTAAACTAGAGGTGACTCCTTAGAATGTTAAAGACAACACCTTGTTTGGTACAAGAAATCTTAGCCCAGAATCTTGTTTTACAAAAGACAGAATGTCCCAGAAGGCATAGAAAGCCAGACAGAAAAAAAGGAAATTCTTACAAAGGTAGGGAAGAGAACCTCTGTTGAAGGGGTGAAAAGAGGAACAGATTCAGCAAGAAGAGTCTGGGTCCTCAGAGGCAAGGAAAAGAGAGAGTGTGGGAAGTCTCAGAGAGCCAAAGAGAGAAACAGAATCCAGAGACAGGGGGACTCAATTTGGCTCCTTGGCTCCCATTGGTCTCCTGCCCAACACAGGGAGAAACCCCCAATCAGGCCCCAAATGACAGAATCACCTGCCACTCTGAGTCCCCTTGGATCTGCACAGCATGGATACAGGGCTCCTGCAACCTCCAAACAGGGAGCCAGAGACTCAGAGCAAGCCAAGGCCATGTCTTGGGGGAGCCACAGGAGAGCCCCAAGATTCCCAGAGAAAGCAGTGAAAATGAGGACATAGGAGAGGACAGCAGTGAGTCAAGCGAGAAGGAAACAAAGCAGCACATGGCCAAGCATCCCGTACTCAGCATTCCAGAAGGACACAGAGAAATAGTTCCTGGCTGGCTTGCCAAAATATGTTACTGGATTTCTGTTTCCTAGGTTCTTGGCTATGCAGTAAGAAAGAATTCAGAGACACAGCACCGACGGGGCAAGTAGGTAAGAAGTTTATTAAGTGCACATGCAGAAAAAAGGAGCATGTGTGCACTCTTGCAAGTAAAGAAGGATGGAGGGTGAGAGGCAGTAGGCAATGTGGGGCCATTTGCTTTTATAGATTCACTTTACTTATTCCCCCTCCCCCTTCCTTGTTAGGGGCTCTTTCTTCCAACCTCCCTTCTCCCCAGGGAGGTGCCTGGTAGATAGAGGATTTGGGTGGGTCTGTTGGTTTCACCCTCCTCCACAGATGGCTCACTCACATGGGGGTTATTTGCTTCCAGGGGGTCAGCTGTCACCGGGTATTTCCCACAGATGGGTAGCTGCTGGGCAGGACATCTGTGCGGGACCCAGGGCCTGCTGACTTTGATTAACCATCCTTGTTCAAGGGCTCCTTCATGGCTTTCTCTCTCCCATCTCTGCCTGCTCTAGCCTGCCTCACTCCCTTCCTGGTGATTTTTCCCTGACGTTGGGGAGGCTTCCCTTCCCTCACGATGAGCTTCTCCTTGAGGACCCTCTTGCCGAAGGCCTAAGTCAGAAACACTTCTGTCCATCGGCAATGCTTAGTGCACGGATTGGCAAGCTGTTTCTGTAAAGGGCCACTTAGTAAATATTTTAGGCTTTGCAGGCCATTTGGTCTGTATTGCAACTACTCAAGTCTCCTGGCATGGAGCAAAAGCAGCCATAGACAATCTAAAGAAGACCAAGTGCTCAGCTGATAGATCATTAGAAATAATTTTGATGAAAAAATCACTGTGATTTTAGGCAAAAAAAAAAACAAAACTTGGAAGAAATGCAAAGTGAATGGCCTTATGGTAACAAAACTCCTTCAATTTCCATCTATTTGTGTGACCAGAGAATGTCAATACTTATATCCACAGCAATGAAAAACAGGAACAGGCTCTGTCCTGTTCCTGTTTACTGTCCTGTCCTGAATACTGCTAATAATCAGTATTCATTATCCCTGATCACCCTCATCCACTTCATTACCATGTGCATTGCTAATAAAAGTTTGCTTTTGTGTTTAATGATTATCAACATGTATAATATATTTATGTTTGATCAATTAGTGCTAACAATAGTTATACTGATAATCCAAAAATATTTTAATACTTACTTATGGTCAAAGGAAATTTAAAAAGATACACATAGGATATCTTTTGCAAAGATTTATCTCTTTTTCAAAGAAATAAGAAAGGGTGGTAAGAAATTTTCTAGTGTAAAATTATTACATTAGAATAAAAATTCTGTGGGGGAATATATGGAAATAAAAATACAAATAACATATTATATACTAATAATGAAAACGTAAATTTTATCACTGTTAAAGAAAAGTTGGCTAATTTTGAAAAATAGGCTATGATGATCAAGTTAATTATATACATCTCTCAGGTTGTTTTCAGTAGCTGCCAAAGAAGTCTGAAGAGAGTGAAGTTTGCTGCCGCCCACTACTCAGAACAGAAGTGGGGGAGCCTACGCCTGACGCCCGGACACTGGGGTTTCAAAGAGGCGGGGTTTACTGCTAGGCAGGAAGCAGATCAGATAGCCTATCAGCCTAAAAATCTGTCTCCCCAGATCTAAGGAGTTTAGGGATTTTATGGATTCAAACAGGGAAGGTGGAGTGGTGACTATCACAATAGCAAGTATAAACAAAGGTTAGGACTACGTTAGAATAACCATCACAACAGTAAGTATAAACAAGGGCTCAGACCAGTTCAGGGAGTTCCAGCAATTTCAGGCATTAACTTTTATCTATTCCACAAAATACTAGAAAGTAAAAGAAAAAGCATCTATATAATGATTCAGTAATTATAATCATTTGATACCTCTTAAGTCCTGATTACCTTACAACCTCACTAACAGGTGAAAGGAAATATTTCAAACATCTCAGAGCAAATTCTTCAAACATAGACATTTATTAAACATATATCAACAAACAGGTGTAACGCAGTTTACCAGCTGCCATGTCCCACGAGCAGGAGGACACCAATGGACAGAGATGTATGCAGAGCAGGAACGAGGCCATCAGACATCCCCATAAATGAAGGGGTGCTTCCTGGGCTGCTTGGCCATGAAACCGCAGGTCCTGAGCAGTGAAGGCCCCAAGCTCACTGATACTGCTAGGGCAGGTGACAGGCTAAAGCCTTTTAGTCAACTGGCAAGTCTTGGGGGCAATTCCCGTGACAGCCCACTGTTACCATGCATTGTAGCATTTAACATGCCACTGCTTCCACCGATAAAAACACAGTTCCGACATTCGGTATGCTAAACAGCAGAGCCACAGTAGAGATTAAAATAGGGGCAGCAGAGGCACTTGTGGCCACCACTTCTAGACTGTGGTCTTTCTGGTGATAGCTGGCTTCCTGGAATATGTAGTCTTGACAGCAGCCTTGGTTATAGTTCAGCCTAAGGAGCAACACAAAATATCACACTTACGCTGCAGAATTTCCAAGTGGGGACAGAATTTCCAAGTGTCTTTAAAAGTGTTGTACACTTTCTTTTAAAATGTTAATCTTTATAACATGCTATAAATATAAATCCTTTCTATTTATGATAAAAAATTTACATATCAGCTTTAAAATGAACAAGGTGAGTATATAATTTCTAATAATTATTTTAAAAGTTAAAACAAAAAATTGAAAACCCTTCAAGGCTCTTGATCTCTTTGGGGATGGAGGAAATGTGCCTCCATGGGCTTCGTGCAAATTTGCTCACCCCGTTCCGAGACCCCCCAGCACTCTGCATAGTCAAGAACCAGGGGAGCAGCCTTTCGGGCAGCAGAGCGCCTTCTGCCCCTATAGTCCATATAACTACGAGCGGCTCAGCAGGAGAATTCTGGAACGCAAGCTCTGCTTCGAGGTGACCTGCACACGCCACCTAAACTCGAAGCACTTGACCCTTAAATAGCAGCTTTTCTTTAAAAAAAAAAATCTGTTTTATTTTAGTAGTTCTCCCTAGCCTCCATGACACAATTCTGCTCTTATTTTTAGGTTTTAAAGAAGATTTGTGCCTCTTATTAAACTGAAAGCACCACCAGAGCAGGGAATAACTGATTAGCTGACCACCATATCGCCAGCGCTCAGCAAAGGGTCTGACTGGCCCCTGGTATGAACCGAATAAATATTTGTTGGATGAAGAATGAGGTGAGGTGATAAGAGATGGAAACTGGATCCCCTGGGTCAAAGCCAAAGATGGCAGAGGAAACAGGCCAGAAGCCATGCAATGGGATCTAGTGGTTCTGAGGAACCTGGATGGAAGCTGCTGAGGATGGGAGACAGGAGACACGGGCAGCCAGGCCAGGATCCAAGTGAAGCAGGTCAAGGGCCCTGGGAATTCATAAGGCGGACCTTAAAAATGAATTTACATGACTGAATTATATCATAATAATTGCATTTTACTCATTCCATTCCCTAAAAAGAAACACTCTTCCACCTCTCTCCTTAGCTTTGCC
This sequence comes from Myrmecophaga tridactyla, assembly GCA_004026745.1. NCBI lineage: Eukaryota > Metazoa > Chordata > Mammalia > Pilosa > Myrmecophagidae > Myrmecophaga > Myrmecophaga tridactyla. The sequence goes on along the minus strand of PVIY010013237.1, from coordinate 20,925 downwards.
TGCTTATCTTTCATTTTCTATTTTCTTGCCATCCCTACATGAGCTCTTACATATCTTCTTTCTTTCTTTTTTGCTAGAGAAATTGTGGGTTTACAGAACAGTCATGCATCAAAATACAGAATGCCCACACACCACACCAATACCAACACCTGGCATCAGGGTGGAACATTTGTTAGAATTGATGATAGCACTTTTTAAATATTGTATTTCTTTTTAACAGTTGTAACCTTTGCCAAAATTGATGAAAGACTATTAAAATAATACTATTGACTATTATCCATAGTTTATTTAGGTATATTTCCCCCTTTACACCACCTGATTATTAGCAACTTGTATTAGTGTCTTATATTTGTTATAATTTATGAAAGAGCATCCCTCAACCTGTACTATTAACTATAGTCCGTCATCTCTATAGGGTTCACTATATTGTACAGTCCTATGTTTTATCTTTTAATTTTTATTCTAGTAACATATACAACCTAAAGTTTCCCCTTTTAACCACATTCACCTATATAATTCATTACTGTTAATTGCACTCACAATTAGTATGCTACCATCACGACCAGCCATTTCCAAACTTTTACCTAAATCAACCTAAACAGAAATTCTGTACAAATTAAGCCTCAATTCCCCATTCTCTAAACACAATCTAGAACCTGGTTAGGGTGTTCTAAATCTTAACCCTGTGAATTTGCTTACTATAATTAGCTCACATCAATAAGATCATACAATATTGATTCTTTTGTGTCTGGCTTATGTCATTCAGGATAATGCCTGAAAGGTTCACCCATGTTGTTGCATGTATCAGGATGTCGTTCCTTTTTACAATTGAATAGTATTTCACTGTATGTATATACCATAATTTCTTTATACATTCATCGCTGATGGACACTTGAGTTGCTTCCATCTTTTGGCAATTGTGAAAAATGCCACTATGAACATCGGTCTGCAAATATCTAAGTACCTGCTTTCAGTTCTTCTAGGTACATACCTAGTAGAGGGATTGCTAGATATGGTAATTTTATACTGAGATTTCTGGGGAACTGCCAAACTGTCATCCACAGTGGCTGCACCATTTCACATCTCACAACAAGGAATAAGTGTTCCTATTTCTCCTCATCTTCTCCAACATTTGTAGTTTTCTGTTTTGTTTTGTTTTTTTAATAGCAGCCATTCTTCTGGGTGTGAAATGATGTCTCAGTGTGGTTTTGATTTGTATTTCCCTAATAGCTACTGATATTGAGCTTCTTTTCATGTACTTTTTAGCCATTTATACATCCTCTTTGGAGAAATGTTTATTCAAGTCTTTTGCCCATTTTTAAATTAGGTTGTCTTCTTACTGCTGAGTTGTAGGATTTCTTTATATATTCCAGATATTAAACTTTTATTGGATATGTGGTTTCCAAATATTTTCTCCCGTTAAGGAGGTTTTCTTCTCACTTTTGTGACAAAGTCCTTTGAGGTAAAAAAGCTTTTACTTTTGATGAGGTCCCATTTGTCTATTTTTTATTTCACTGCTTGTGCTTTGGGTGTAAAGTCTAAGAACCGTTATCCAGCACAAGATCCTGAAGATTCATCCCTATATTTTCTTCTAGGAACTTTATAGTCCCAGTTCTTACATCTAGGTCTTTGATCAATTTTGAGTTAGTTTTTGTATAAAGTGTGAGATAGGGATCCAATTGTCCCAGCACCATTTGTTGAAGAAAGTATTTTTTCCTAATTAAGTGGACTTCACAGTTCTGTCAAAAATCAATTGGCCATAAATATGAGGATCCCTTTTTGAATTCCAATTTAATTCCATTGGTCAATATACCTGCCCTTGTGCCACTACCATGATGTTTTGACCACTGTAGCTTTTTAATATTCTTTCAAGTTAGGAAGTGTGAGTCCTCCAACTTCATTCTTTTTCAAGATGTTCTGGCTATTTGAGGCCCCTTACCTTTCCAAATAAACTTTATAATTGGCTTTTCCATTTCTGAAAAGTAGGCTGATTGAGATTGTGTCGAATCTGTAAATCATATGGGGTAAAATAGACATCTTCATGATATTTAGTCTTCAAATCTTGAGCATGGAATGTCCTTTATTTAGGTCTTCTTTGATTTCTTTTAGGAATGTTTTATAGTTTTCTGTGCACAAATTCTTTACATCCTAGGTTAAATTTATTCCTAGATATTTTATTCTTTTAGTTGCTATTGTAAATGGAATTTTTCTTAGACTTACTCCTTAGATTACTCATTACTAGTGTGTAGAAACACTGCTGATTTGGGCATGTTCATCTTGTACCCCACTACTTTGCTCAATTCATTTAGTAGCTTTGTTGTAGACTTCTGGGACTTTCTATATGTCATCTGCAAATAATGAAAGTTTTAGTTCTTCCTTTCCAATATGGGTGACTTTTAATTCCTTTCCTTGCCTAACTGCTCTAGCTAGAACTTTCACACAATGTTGAATAACAGTGGTAACAGTGAACATCTTGCCTTGTTCCAGATCTTAGAGGAAAAGCTCTCGGCCTTTCATAATTGATTATGATTTAGCTTTGGGATTTTCATAGATGTCCTTTATCATGTTGAGGAAATTTTCTTCTATTCCTATTTTTCTAAGTGTTTTTTAATCAAAAAAAGGATGTTGGATTTTGTTGATGCCTTTTTTGCATTAATGAAAATGATTATAAGGTTTTCCCCCTTCGTCTTGTTAATGTGGTTTATTACATTAATTGATTTTCTTATGTTGAATCACCCTTGTGTACATGGGATAAAACCAATTTGATCATGGTTTTATCTTTGCTATAATTCTTTTAATGTGCTGTTGGATTCAATTAACAAGTATTTTATTGAGGGTTTTTGCATCTCTATTCAAAGGAGAAATTGGACTGTAATTTTTTTTGTGTGTAGTATCTTTATTTGGCTTTAGTATTATGGTGGTGTTGGCCTCATAGAATGAATTAAGTACTATTCCCTCCTCTTCAATTTTTTTTGAAGAGTTTGAGCAGAATTGGTATCAATTCTTCTTGGAATGATTGGTAGAATTTACCTGTGAAGCCATCTGGTCCTGGGCTTTTCTTTACTGGAAGGTTTTTGATGACAGATTCAATTTTCTTTATTTGTGATTGGTCTGTCGAGGTCTTCTATTTCTTCTACAGTCAGTGTTGGTTGTTCGTGTGTTTCTAGGAATTTGTCCATTTCATCTAGGTCATCTAATGTACTGGCATACAGTTGTCATAGTATCCTCTTATGATCTTTTTATTTCTGTGAGGTTGGATGTAATGTCCCCCTTCTCATTTCTAATTTTATTTATTTATGTGTTCTCTCTTTCTTTGTCACTCAAGCTAAGGGTTTGTCAATCTTACTGATCTTTTCAAAGAAACAATTTTTGGTTTTGTTGATTCTGTTTTTTTCTCATTTCATTTATTTCTGCTCTAAATCTTTCTTCTGTCCTTCTGCTCGCTTTGAAATTAGTTTGCTATTCTTTTTTTTTAGTTACTCCAGATGTACAGATACATCTTTGATTTTAGCTTTCTTCTTTTTTGATGTGTACAGCTATTATTTTCCTCCTCAGCTCTACCTTCACTGCATCCCATAAGTTTTATGTTGTTTTCTTATTTTCATTAGTCTCAAGATACTAACTGATTTCCCTTGAAATTTCTTCTTTGACCCATTACTTGTTCAAGAGTGTGTCAACAGCCATATATTTATGGAATTTCTTGTTCTCTGCCTGTTACTGACTTTCAGCTTCCTTCCATTGTCGTCAGAAAAGATGCTTTGTATAATTTCAGTCTTTTAAAATTAATTGAAACCTGCTTTGTGACCCAACATGTGGTCTGTCCTGGAGAATGCCCTGGTCTGTCCTGGAGAATGATCGATGTGCACTTGAAAAGAACCTATATCCTGTTGTTTTGGGATATACACTTGAGAAGAATGTATATCCTGTTGTCTGTATATGTCTGTTAGGTCTAGTTAATTCATCATATAATTATCATATTATTCAAGTTCTCTGTTTCCTTATAGATCTTCTGTCTAGATGTTCTACCTACTGATGAAAGTGGTGTATTGAATTCTCCAGCTATTATTGTAGACGTGTCTATCTTTTCTTTCATTTTTGTCAATGTTTGCCTCACGTATTTTGGGACGCCATGGTTAGGTGCATAAATATTTATGATTGTTATTGTTTCTTGATGGATTGTCCCTGTTATTAATATATAGTGTCCTTCTTTGTCTCTTTAAGTCAAAAGGATTTGAAATCTCTTTTGTCCAATATTAGTATAGCTTCCCCAGTTCTCTTTTCTTACCATTTGCAAGGATTGTCTTTTTCAAGCCTTTCACTTTCAAGTATTTGTATCTTTGGGTCTAAGGTAAATCTTTCACAAACAACATATAGTTGGGCCATGCTTTTTTAATCTATTCTGTCAATGCGTGTCTTTGATTGAGGAGTTTAATCCATTAACATTCAGTGTTATTACTGTAAAGGCAGGACTTACTGCAGCCATTTTGTCCTTTGGTTTTTATATGTTACATCTTTTTTTTGGGGGGGGGATGGTCTGGGAATTGAACCAAGTCTCCCATATGTAAGGTGGGCATTCTAATCACTGAACTACCTGTGCACCCTTGTTTTTTTTTTTTTTTTAGTCCTCTTTTCCTTTATTGCAACCTCCTTTTCTGTATAGCTAAGCTTTTGTGATGTATCTGACTGATTCCTTTCTCATTTCTCTTTCTGTGGATTTTTAAAATACTTTCTTTATGGTTACCCTGGAGTTTTTATTATACAACCTATACCTATAACTGACTAATTTGAAAAGATATCAACTTAACTTCAGTCGCATACACATTCTCTGAGTCTTCATTTCTTCACACTACACCAAGCCAACTCTCCTGTCGTTTCCTTTCAACCTGCAGGTCTCTCTTTATTAATTCTTGTAGGGCAGGTCTTCTGTTGATGAACTCTCTCAGTTTCTGTTTCTCTGTAAATATTTAGAACTCTCCCTGATTTCTGAAGGACAGTTTTGCCAGATAAGAATTTTTGGATGGCAGTTTTTCTCTTTCAGTAACTTAAATATATAATACCACTGCCTTCTTCCCTCTGTGGTTTCTGATGAGAAATTAGAACTTAGTTTTATTGAGAATAGATTGTATGTGATGAATTGCTTTTCTCTTGCTCTTTATATTTGTCTTTTGACATTTTGATTAGTGTCTCATAGTATATAAATCCTAACAGTATTCTGTTCAGAATATGCTGCACTTCTTAGACATTTATATTTATGTCTTTCATAACAGTTGGGAAATTTTCAGCCATTATTTCCTCAAATATTCTTTCTGACTCCTTTCCCTTGTGTTCTCCTTCTGGGATACCCATGATGTGAATATTCTAGTTATTCTTTAGAATTGGCAGGAATGGTTTTGGTTGGGGTTTGGCAAGTTATGATAGTAGCAATGTCTAACTGAAGCTTGCATAAGACTGACCTTCAGAGTAGCCTCTCAACTCTATTTGAACTCTCTCAACCACTGTTACTTTATTTATTATACTTCCTTTCCCCCTTTGGCCAGAACAGCATTGTTGACTCCATGGTACCAGGGCCAGGCTCATCCCTGGAGTCATTTCCCATGCTGCCAGGGAGACTTTCATCTCTAGATGTCATGTCCCATGTAGGGAGAGGGAAAAGGCTTCTTTTGCAGATTCGGGCTTAGACAATTTCATTGTTCCCAAGAAAAAAAGATAGTCAATAAACACACCCTGACCAAATAGAAAATCCAACCCTCTTCTTAACTCTTGTCCCTCCCTGCATTATATACCCCTGATATTGCTGCAGTACTGTTGATATTTTCCTGTTAAACGTAGTCTAGAGCATGCACTAGCAGTTTCCCCCGATACATAGAAATTATACACTCTTTGTACAGAATTCATACCTTCGCAGTAGTTCATGCAAGAACTCATTTTCATTTGTAGTGTTAATTGGTGGGACACATGAGTCTATACAACCCCTTCCAATCATGTTCACCTTCAGTGTGGTAATATTACTTATAGACCCACTAGTGAACTGCCTTCACTTCTTTCTATTCCCTTACAGTTACGTTCAACCACAATAGCAAACTGTTCACACATCTCAAGCTTCTGCGTATCTCTAAATCCCCTATATTCGGTAATATAAGTCTCTGATTTTACCTTTACCATAGACATAAGAGTGAAATCATACAGTATCTGTCTTTTTTTTTTAAATTTGCATATGGGCAGGAGGCACCAGGGATCGAACTCCAGACCTCCAGCACGGCAGGTCGGAGCTCTGCCTGCTGAGCCACGGCAGCCGCCCAGTATCTGTCTTTTTGTGTCTGGCTTATCTCACTCAGCATTATGTCTTAAAGACTCATCCATCTTGTCATGTGCTTCAGGACGTCATTTTGTCTTACTGCTGCATAATATTCCATCGTGTGTATATACCACATTTTGTTAATCCACTAGTCTGTTGATGCCACTTGGATTGCTTCCATCTTTTAGTGATTGTGAATAATGCTGCTATGAATATTGGTGTGCAAATCTCTGTGTCACTGCTTTCAGCTCTTCTGGTTATATGCTGAGTAGTGGTATTGCCAAGTCATAGGGCAACTCGATATTTAGTTTTCTGAGGAACAGCCAGACTGTCTTCCATAGCGGCTATACCATTATACATTCCCACCAGCTGTGCAAAAGAGTCCCAATTTCTCCACATCCTCTCCAACATTTGTAGTTTCCTGATTAATAGTGGCCATGCTAATAGGTGTGAGGCGGTATCTCATTGTAGTCTTGATTTACATCTCCCTTAAAGCTAATGAGAATGAGTATCTCTTCATGTGCTTTTTAGCCATCTGTATTTGCTCTTCAGAAAAATACCTATTCATGTCTTTAGCCCACTTCATAATTGGATTGCTTGTTCTTTTGATGTTGAGTTGTATGATTTTGTTTATGTATACATATCAAACCTTTATCTGATGTGTGATTTCCAAATATCTTTTCCCATTGAGTTGGCTGTCTCGTCATCTTTTTTGATAAAGTCTTTTGAGGCTCAAAAGCATTTGATGCTGAGGAGTTCCCATTTATCTATTTTTTAAATTTTATTGCATGTGCTTTGGGTATAAAGTTTAGGAAGCAACCTGTTATTATTATAAGAAGATGTTTCCCTACATTTTCTTCTAGGAGCTTTATGGTACTGGTTCTTATGTTTAGGTGTTTAATCCAATTTGAGTTAATTTTTGCTTAGGGTATAAGGTAAGAGTCCTCTTTCATTTTTCTGGCTATTGATATCCAGTTCTCTCACGCCCATTTATTGAAAAGACTATTTTGTCCCAGTTCAGTGGATTTGGGGGCCTTGTTGAAGACCAGTTTACCATAAATTTGGCGATCTATTTCTGTGCTTTCAATTCAATCCCATTGGTAAATACTTTGTGCCAGTATCATGCTGTTTTGACCACTGCAACTTTATAATTTTTAAAATCAGGGAGTGTTAATCCTCCCATTTCATTCTTCTTCTTCTTCTTTTTTTTTTTTTAAGATGCTTTTAGCTATTTGGGGTCTCTTTCCCTTCCAGATGAATTTGGTAACTAGCTTTTCCAAGTCTTCAAAGTAGGTTGATGGAATTTTGATTGGTAATGCATTGAATCTGTAGATCAATTTGAGTATAATTGACATCTTAACTACATTTAACCTTCCTATCCATGAGCACAGAATGTCTTTCCACCTATTTAGATTGTCTTTGGTTTCTTTTAACAATATTATGTAGTTCTCTATGTATAAATCCTTTACATCCCTAGTAAAGTTCATTCCTAGATACCTGATTGTTTCAGTTGCTGTTTTGAATGGAATTTTTTCCTTAATTGAGTCCTCAGTTAGGTCATTGCTTGTGTATAGAAACATTACTGATTTTTGCACATTAATTTTATAACCTGTGGTCTTTCTTAATTTGTTTATTAGCTCAAGTAATTTTGTTGTAGATTTCTCAGGATTTTCCAAGTATAGTATCATGTCATCTGCAAATAATGAAAGTTTTACTTCTTCCTTTCCAATTGGATGCCTTTTCTTTCTTTTTCCTGCATGATTGCTCTCACTAGAACTTCTAGTACAATGATGAGTAATGGTGGTGACAGAGGGCATCCTTTTCTCATTCCTGATCTTAGGGGGAAGGCTGTCAGTCTCTCACCATTGTGTACAATGCTGGCTATGGGTTTTTCACATCTGCCTTTTATCATGTTGAGGTAGTTATCTTTGATTCCTACCTTTTGAAGTGTTTTTATCAGAAAAGAATGGTGAATTTTGTCAAATTCTTTTTCAGCATTGATCGAGATGATCATATGATTTTTCCCTTTCAATTTGTTAATGTGCTGTATTACATCAACTGATTTTCTTGTGTTGAACCGTCCTTCCATTCCTGGTATAAACCCCACGTGGTCATGGTATAATTCTTTTAACATGCTGTTGGATTCAATTTGCTAATAGTCTGTTGAGAATTTTTGCATTTATGTTGACTAGGGAGATTAGTCTGTAGTTATTCTTTCTTGTAGCACTTTTACCCGGTTTTGTTATTAGAGTGATATTAGCTTCATAAAATGAGTTAGGTAGTTTTTGGAAAAGTCTGAGCAGGATTCTGTGTTAGTTCTTTTTAGAAGGTTTGACAAAATTCCCCAGTAAAGGCACCTGGTCCTGGGCTTTTATTTGTAGGAAAATTTTTGATGACTGTTTGAATCTCTTTTCTTGTGATTAGTTTGGTGAGATCTATTTCTTCTTGAGTCAGTGTAGCTTGTTTGTGTGCTTCCAGGAATTTGTCCTTTTCATCTAAGTTTTCTAGTTTCTTGGTGTATAGTTGCTCATAGTACCTTTTATGAGATTTTTAATTTCTTCAGGCTCTTTGGTAATGACCCCTCCACTCATTTCTGATTTTGTGAATTTGGATCCTTTCTCTTTTTTTCTTTGTCAGCCTTGCTAGTGGCCCATTGATTTTATTGATTTTCTTGAAGAGCCAACTTTTGGTTTCATTGACTCTTTCTATTGTTCTTTTATTCTCCCACTCATTTAATGCTGCTTTAATCTTTGTTATTTCTCTTCTTCTATTTGCTTTCTGTTTAGTTTGCTGTTCTTTCTCAAGTTCCTTCAGGTGAGCAGTTGAGTTCTCAAGTTTTGCTCTTTCTTCTTCTTCTTTTTTTTTTTTTAAAACAAGCTCTGACTGGTTTTATTAAAGAAAATTTTTATATAATTTACTTTTCACCAGTCTGTTCTGGCATGCTTCTAATGATATCAGAATCACCTGGATCAATGATAGCGAGTGTGCATACTCTGTAGTATTTTCCGCATGCTGTGCCCAATTCAATATTATTGCCGCTATAGTGATGGACACCAGTTTTGGCCAACATGGCATAGTACTCAATTTCAGATTTCCTCAAAGCTGGGCAGTTATTGGCGAGGATAACTAGTTTCGCCTTGCCTTGCCTGATCATCTTCAAAGTCTGCTTGTATCCCAGCACGTACTTTCCACTTTTCATAACCAGTTGGAGCCTAGAGTTGATCGACTCCAGCAACTTTTTCGTCTTCTTTGCGGCCACCATCTTCCTGCCTTAGGTGCAGGACGGCCCCCAACTAAGAGCAGCCACGAAGATGGCTGGGGTGTGAGAAAGGGCTCTTCTTTTTTTTATATATGTATCTAGAGCAATTAATTTTCCTCTCAGCCCAGCCTTTGCTGCTTCCTATAAGTTCTGATATGTTGTATTTTCATTTTCATTCATCTCCAGATAGCTACTGATTTCTCTAGCAATTTCTTCTTTGACCCACTCATTGTTTAAGAATGTGTTATTGAATCTCCAAATATTTGTATAAGTTCTTGTTCTTTGGTAGTTATTCATTCTCAGCTTCATTCCACTGTGATCAGAGAAAGTGCTTTGAATAATTTCAATGATTTTAAACTTATAAAGATTTGTTTTGTTCCCAAGCATATAGTCTATCCTGGAGAATGTTCCATGAGCACTAAAGAATAATGTATATCCTGGTGTTTAGGGGTGTAATGACCTATATATGTCTGTTAGGTCTAATTCATTTATCAGATTGTTTAAATTCTCTATTTCCTTATTGATGTTCTGTCTGGTTGGTCTGTCTATACGGGAGAGTGGTGTATTGAAGTCTCCTACAATTATTCTTGAAACAGTAGTCTATCGCTCCCTCCAGTTTTGCCAATGTCTGTCTCATGCACTTTGGAGCTCCTTGATTGGGAGCATAAACATTTATGATTATTTCTTTTTGGTTAATTGTCCCTTTTACTAATATGCAGTGTCCTTTGTCTCTTATGATGTCTTTACATTTAAGGTCTATTTTGTCTGATATTAATATCTCTACTCCTGCTTGCTTTGGGTTACAGCTTGCATGGAACATCTTTTTCCACCCCATCACTTTCAATCTATTTGTATCCTTGTGTCTAAGATGAGTCTCTTGTAAGCAGCATACAGTTGAATTATATTTCTTAAAGCATTCTGACAATTGTATCTTTTAATTGGTAGGTTTAGTCTATGAACATTCAAATGATTACTGTATAGATATTTCTTGAATTCACCATCTTATCCTTTTGATTTTGTTGGTCAGATCTATATGTTCTTTCCCCACTTTCTCTTTTTATTCTTTACGTTATCCTTACTGGTACTCTTCAGTGCTGTACCCTCCTCCAGACCTCCCTCTCCTGTCTTTTTTTTTTTCAGCCAGCAGAACTCCCTTTAGTATTTCTTGTAGAGCTGGTCTCTTCTTGACATATTCTCTGTCATTGTTTGTGAAAATTTTAATTTCTCCCTCAGTTTTAAAGGACGATTTGGTTGGGTATAGAATTCTTGTCTGGAGTTCTGCCTTTTTCACGATCTTAAATATATCATTCCACTGCCTTCTTGCCTCCATAGTGCCAGTTGAGTAGTCTGAACTCAGTCTCATGTGGTTTCCCTTGTATGTAGTAGATTTGTTTTGCTCTTGCTGCTTTTAGGATTTTTTCCTTTTCTTCAACATTTGATGGACTGATTAGTACGTGTCTTGGGGTAGGCCTGTTTGGATTTACTCGATTTGGAGTTTGTTGGGCTGGCCACAGGTACGCAGGTCTTGGGCAGGGCGGGGCAAGGCAGTGCACTTGTGCAGAAGAGGTGGGTTGGGCGGGGACAGGCTTATGCATATGCATGGGGTGGGCGTGGGGGGCAGGGATGCGTGGGGAGAGATGTTGGGACACTGATGCTTGGAACATGGTGGTGACAGTTGCATGGGATGTGGGGGGAATCACAGGTCATGGGGCGGGGCGGCACATGTGAGGGTAGCATGTTCAAGGACTGCAGCTTGGCTTACTTTCTTGTCCCAATCTCTATGGTCTGTGCACTCCTGATGGCTCTGGGCCTCTGTATGGAAATGGATGCACTAGGCTGTTTGCAGTAGCTGGCTGGTCTCCAGTTCTGTGCATCTCAAGCCTCCCCATGTGGTGTAGAAGACCTTCCTAGGTCACTTACATCCTGGAATCACTCTCCAGGTCTTTTTTCTGTCCCTTCTCTAGCTGTTTTTTGGAGCAGGCGTGAATTCAATCTATCCTATTCTGCCATCTTCCTGAAAGTCCTATGTTACTTTCAAATTCTCCCTTATGTTCAAACATTGCTATTTAATATCCTTTTTCTCTGTATGCATATTTTTCTTTCATGTCCTTCAACTGATTGAGGACATTTGTTTGAACTTCTTTAACTAGTTGTTCCAAATTCTGTTTCTCCTCTGAAGTTTTAACTTGTTCTTTTGACTGAGCCATATGGTCCTGTTTCTTATTATGGCTTGTAATTTTTTTGCTGATGTCTAGGCATCTGATTGTTTTGATGAGCTAACTCTGAAGGTCAGTTTCTTCCCCTTGTCAAAGGCTTTATTGTTGATTGGCTTTGTGTTAAGGTTCTTCTTCAATGCTTCATCCAACTCATTCTGGATCTTTAGAATAGCCCAAGTTCAACTGATCCGCTCTTCTAAGTTCTTCTTCATCTAATTATTGCCTTGAGCATGCAGTACAGTTTTTATGATGTCATTTCTGTGTATTTGTTTCACCTCTAGCAGAAAGCTGCTGTCCCTCTTTTCCTTCTCTGGGAATACTGATCCATTTTTTTTTTTTAACATTTTTTATTGTGAAATATAACATATATTTAAAAAGCAATACATTTCAAACTACATTGTAACAAGTGGTTATAGAACAGATTTCAAAGTTTGGTATGAGTTACAGTTCCACAATTTCAGGTTTTTCCTTCTAGCTTCTCCAAGACATGGGAGACTAAAAGAAATATCAATATAATGATGCAATAGTCATACACATTTGTTGAATCCTATCTTCTCTGTTATAATTCCTTCTTCTCCTTTGATACATCCCTCAATCATTAGGGGTATTTGTACTATGCCCATTCTAACCTTTTCATGTCAGAAAGGGAAGCAATAATATGCAATAGGGGTTGGAACTAGTCGATGTTCTTGGAGGGGCTGGCCCCTCTGGTTTTCAGGACTTATCTGGCCTGGGAACCACCTGGAGGCTGTAGAAATCTGGAAAGTATCATAGCGTGGAATCTCAGATAGAGCCCAAGGTGCTCTTCAGGGTTAACAGGAATGGTTTTTGTTGAGGTTTGACAAACCATGGTAATTAGCAATATCTAGCTGAAGCTAGCATAAAACTAGCTTCCAGAAGAGCCTCTTAACTCTATTTGAACTCTTTTAGCCACAGATACCTTATTTTGTTAGTTTTCCCCCATTTTGGTCAGGAAGGCATTATCAATCCCATGATATCAGGGCCAGGCTCATCCCTCAGAGTCATGTCCCATGTTGCCAGGGAGACTTTCCTCCTACATGTCATGTCCCATGTAAGGGGGAGGATACGGATTTTACTTGCAGAGTTGGGCTCAGAGAGAGAGAGAACATCCAAATCTCAGCGACAAAAGTGGTTTTCTGGAAGTAACTCTTAGGCATAATTATAAGCAAGCTTAGATTCTTTGCTATAGAAATAAGCTTCAGAAGAGCAAGCCTCAAGATCAAAGGCTTGGCCTATTGAACTTGGAGTCCCAAATGTTTGAGACAGTTTCAGGGGTTTTCTTTGTGGTAATGTTTAATAGTTCCATATATTTTTCTCCAGTCCCTCAAGGGACTTTGCCAATACTTTTTAATTATCTGCCAATATATTCTGGGATGTATCTGGATATTACATTAAGTTATCCAAAATTAACAGCCCTCATTCCTATTCTGGGCTCCATGTCTTTTGGTTGTTTAAATGAGCTTTCGAGACAGGTTGGGTTAGATTATGTGCTCCAGAAAAATTTAGGTTTCGGACAACATAAACCTCACTTCCATTGGTCTCATACATTAGGTGAAGTTCTGAAATACAGACAAAGTACTCCTTACCCCTGTATTCTGATTTACTTTCATCCTGACAAGACTGTTATGCCAGTTTGAAACTACTGTGCACCCAGAAAAGCCATGCTCTTTAATCCTGATTCAGTATTGTTGGGTGGGATCTTTGTGATTAAGTTGTTTCCATGGAGATGGGACCTTTTGACTAGGGGTTTCTATGGAGATGTGTCTAGCCATTCAAAGTGGAGTCACTTACTGGAGTCCTTAAAGAGGGAACCATTTTAGAAAAAGATTTAGAGCATATATAGCCAACATGAGACCAAAATGTTTAGAGATGCAGGGCCTAGCAGACATTGCTATGTGCCTTCCCATGAGATGCTAAGCAAACCAGAATCTGGAGAGAGCCAAGAGAAGCCAAAAGATGAAACCCAGACCTGGAGAAGCCAAGTGAGGAACCCCCATAGGAAACAGAGCCTGAAAGCAATGGAGTCCAGGAGCAAGGGACCAGCAGATGCCAGCCAGGTGGCTTCCCAACTGACAGAGGTGTCTCAGATGGCATCAGCCCTTCTTGAGTGAAGGTACTCTCTTGCAGTGCCTTAATTTGGACATTTTCATTACCTTGGAACTGTAACCTTGTAACATAATAAATTCCCTTTTTAAAAACCATTCCATTTCTGGTATGTTGCATCCCGGCAGCTTTAGCAAATCAACACAGATTTTGGTACTGGCGAAGTGGGGTGTTGCTGTGGTTTGCAAATACCAAACATGTTGGAATGGCTTTTTAAATGGGTAAGGGGAAAATTCTCGAAGAGCTGTGAGGAGCTTGACTGAAAAGGCCTAGAATATTTTGAAGAGACTGTTGTAGAAACATGGTCTTTAAAGATACTTCCAATTAGACTTTAGACAGAAATGATGCATGTGTTATTGCAAACTGGAAGGAAGGTAATCCTTGTTTTTAGTGGCAAAGAATTTGGTAAAGTTAACTACTGGTATTGGATGGAAGGCAGAATTTAAAAGCCATGAGCTGGGATACTTAGCTGAAGAAATTTCCAAACTAAATGTGGAAAATGCAGCCTGGCTGCTCCTTGCAGCTTACAGTAAAATGTGACAGGAAAGAAATAAGTGGAGAAATTAACTCTTGTGTACAAAGAAATCAGAAATTTATGGCCTGGAAAATTCTGGGCTTCCAGAAAGGGATACCCCAGAGAGTAGCATGGAAGCAGTTAGCCGTTTCAGAAAAAGCCAGGATTGGAGATGGAGTTATCCAGGAAGGACCTGGGGAAAGTCCTATTGTCTGATGGGTGTGATCCCAGTATACTACATAGAAAACCAACAACAGTGTTGTGGTATCTGTATAAATGGAACCACCAGCAGTTTGGACTAAAAGAGACAGAAAAGGAACAAACTGAAGGAAAAATATCTTCAAAGGCAGACGTATGGAAACTAAAGTTTGAAGCCAAGAACCCTCAGGCCTGGAGAGTGGACCCACCCATGCACTGGAGAGGGTGAATTTGCCCTGAAGGCAGAGCACAGGCCTACTGCCTCAATGTTCAGGAAGAGTTTTGGTGCTTCAGGCCATGAGATGGTCGAGCCCTTTCCTAGGGGATTGGGGAAGGCCTTGCTGCCACCTCATGTTCTGAGGGGGTTGAACATGTGCCCTCGAGATGGCAGAGAGCTCAGGTGCTGTCCTGATGTTGGGAGAGGTTGGAGTCAAAAACAGGTGGTCTTCCCAATGTGCCCCAAGTTTGCAACAAACACCCTATCATTTTCAGAGAGCAGGGCCACTACATAGGCCCTTGGAAGGGGCAGGATTGCTGCTTTCTAAAGCCCCAAGGATAAATGACTTTCAGACTTTGAAATCTAATGGAGTTTTTCCTGTAGGTTTCCAGAACTGTTTCGGTCCAGTGACCCCTGTGTTACTCCCAATTTCTCCCTATGAAAATGGAAGCATGTATCCTATCACTGTTCCTCCTTTGTATACTGACAGCAGATAACTTGTTCTGCATTTCATAGGTCTACAACCAGAGTTGCCTTAGGATAGACCATACCTATAAATGACTTTGATGAGATTGTGTACTGTTTTTGACATTGTATTATATTTGTAGAGTTACTGAAATGGTTTAAGGCTTTCTGATATTTGTAATGGAATGAATGTATTTTCTATATGGAAAAAACATGTCTTTTTCTTAGGGTCCAGAGAGTGGTATGTGCTGGTTTGAAATTGTTGTGTACCATGTTCTTTAATCCTGACTCAATATTGTTGGGTGGGATCTTTGTGATTAAGTTGTTTCCAAGGAGATGGGACCCACCCAATTGTGGGTGGGATCTTTTGATTAGGTGCTTTCTATGGAGATGTGTCTCCACCCATTCAAGGTGGGTTTGCATACTGGAGTCCTTTAAGAGGGAACCATTTTAGAAAAAGCTTTAGAGCATATACAGCCAACATGAGACCCAGATGTTTGGAGATGCAGGGCCCAACAGACATTGCCATGTGCCTTCCCATGAGATGCTAAGCAAACCAGAATCTGGAGAGAGCCAAGAGAAGCCAAAAGATGAAACCCAGACCTGGAGAAGCCAAGTGAGGAACCCCTATAGGAAACAGAGCCTGAAAGCAATGGAGTCCAGGAGCAAGGGACCAGCAGATGCCAGCCAGGTGGCTTCCCAGCTGACAGAAGTGTCCCAGATGGCATCAGTCCTTCTTGAGTGAAGGCAATCTCTTGTTGGTGCCTTAATTTGAACATTGTCATGACCTTGAACTGTGACTTTGTAACATAATAAATTCCCTTTTTAAAAACCATTCCATTTCTGGTATATTGTATTCTGGTACTTTTAGCAATCCAATACAATCGGCTTCATTCTTATCTCTAATTGAAGCCTGATCTCTTGGTTTCCTTAACAGTTGTATGTAGCAATGCTGACTTTCAGAGCTGAATTTCAACTCTGAGTCTTAGATGTCACACAGGCAGGGAAAGTTCCAGGGAGATACCAGGTTATTCATATACAGTACAGCATCTCAAAATCTAGAAATAATATTTACAGCTCCAGGCCAAATGTGACTGGTATAAGAACTTACAATCTAGGCCTGAATTTTCTCATAAATATTTTCTAAAACAGACCATATAATATTTGTTCTTTTGTTTCTGGCTTATTTTGCACCATATAATATCGCCAAGGTTCATTCCCATCGTGGCATGCCTCACGACTGTTCCTTGCTGTAGCTGCACAATATTCCACTACATATATATCACAGTTTGCCTTTCTACTTATCAGTTAATGTATCCTTCAGCCACGTCCACCCATTGGGCAGCATGAATAATGTTCAAAGTAAACAATCCATGTCTCACATATTCAGTTGTACAATTGATTCACACTCTCAATTTTAGACAATTTTCATTTCCTTCCAAGAGAAAAATAACCAATAAACACACCCTCACCAAACAAAACTCCAAACATCCCTTGAACTCGTCTTTCCTCCCAGTTATTTACCAGTGGTACTGCTGTGCTACTGTCAATGTCTTCCTATTAAATATATACCATAGCATGCAATAGTAGTTTTCCCCCTACACGCCTCTATTATTGACTCTTTGTACAAGATTCATACGTTTGAAGAAGTTCACGCAAGAACTTTATATTTTTAGTATTAATTGGCAGGAAACATGGTTCTATATAGCCCTTTTCAATCACGTCCACCTTCAATTTGGCAGTGTTACTGCCTTCATTTCTATCCATTCCTTTACATTTAAGTGCAACCTCATCAGCTAACTGGTCACCCACCTCCAGCTTCTGTGTATAATTAGGTCCCCAATATTCTACATTATAAGTCTCTGTGTGACCTTTACCAAGGCCACGTTAGTGAAATCATACAGTGTCTGTCCCTTTGTGTCTAGCTTATTTCACTCAGTATTATGTCCTCAAGTTTCATCCATGATGTCATATGCTTCAGGACCTCGTTTTGTCTTAACTGATGCATAATAGTCCATCATATGTGTGTGTGTGTGTGTGTGTGTGTGTATATACACATACCACATTTTGTTAATCCACTTATCTGTTGATGGGCACTTGGACTGTTTCCATCTTTTGGTGATTGCGAATAATGCTGCTGGGTATATACCGAGTAGTGGTATTGCTGGGTTATACAGCAACTCGATATTTAGATTCCTAAGGACCCAGCAAACGGTCTTCAATAGTGGCTGCACCATTACACATTCCCACCAGCAGTGCATAAGTGTTCCAATTCCTCCACATCCTCTCCAACATTTGTAGTTCCCTGTTTGTGTAATAGCAGCCATTCTTACAGGTGTGAGGTGGTAACTCATTGTCGTCTTGATCTGCATTTCCCTTATAGCTAATGAAAATGAACATCTCTTCATGTGCTTTTTAGTGACCTGTGTTTGCTCCAGGGGAAAATGCCTATTCATATCTCTAGCCCATTTTATAATTGGATTGTTTGTGCTTTTGTTGTTGAGTTGCATGATTTTTTTTATGTATATAGGATATCAAACCTTTATCCAATATGTGATTTTCAAATATTTTCTCCCATTGAGTTGACTGCTTCTACACCTTTTTGACAAAGGCCTTTGAGTGGAGAAGCTCTTGATCTTAAGGAGTTCCCATTTACCTATTTTTTCTTTCGCTGCTTGTGCTATGGGTATAAACTGTAGGAAGCTACCTCCTTTTTACTAGGTCATAAAGATGTTTCCCTATATTTCCTTCTAGGAGTTTTATGGCACTGGCTCCTATGTTTAGGCCTGTGATCCACTTTGAGTTAATTTTTTTATAGGGTGTAAGGGTTCTCTTTCATTCGTTTGGCTATTGATATCCAGTTCTCCTATGCCAATTATTGAAAAGATTGTTCTGTCCCAGTTCAGTGGATTTGGGGACCTTGTTGAAGATAAATCGACCATAGATTTGGTGGTCTATCTCTACACTCTTGATTCGATTCCATTGTTCAATACTTCTATCTTTGTGCCAGTACCATGCTGTTTTGACCACTGTGGCTTTATAATAAGCTTTAAAATCAGGAAGTGTTAGTTCTCCCACTTCTTTCTTTTTATAGGATTTTTTACCTATTTCTTTTTCTTCCAAAAGAATTTGGTGACTAGCACTTCCAAGTCTTCAAAGTAGGCTGTTGGAATTATGAATGGCATTGCATTAAATCTATAGATCAATTTGGGTAGAATTGACATCTTAACTGCATTTAACCTTCCTATCCATGTGCAGGAAATGTCTCCTCAGCTATTAGATCTTCTTTTATTTATTTTAGCAATGCTTTCCAGTTTTTTTGTGTACCAGTTTGTTAAGTACCTGATTAAGTTTATTTCTAGATACTTGAATCTTTAAGTTGCTATTTTCAAATGAATTTTTTCCTTAATTGTCTCTTCAGTTAGGTCATTGTTTGTCTCTGGAAGCATTGCTGATTTTTGCAAATTAAACTTGTATTCTGCCACTTTGCTGAATTTATTAGCTCAGGGAGCTTTGTAATAGATTTTTCAGAATTTTCCAAGTATAGGATCATGTCATCTGCAAATAATGAAAGTTTTACTTCTTCCTTTCCAATCTGGAAGCCTTTTATTTCGTCTTCCTGCATGATTGCTCTCACTAGAACTTCTAGTACAATGTTGAATAATAATGGTGACAGAGGGCATCCTTGTCTCATTCCTGATCTTGGGGAGGCTGTCAGTCTCTCACTATTGAGTATGATGCTGGCTATGGGTTTTTCATATATGACCTTTATCATATTGAGGAAGTATCCTACAATTCTTACCTTTTGAAGTGTTTTAGTCAGAAAAGGATGCTGAATATTTTTGTCAAACGCTTTTTCAACATCAATTGAGATGATCAGTGATTTTTCCTTTTTGATTTGTTAATGTGCTGTATTACTTAATTTATTTTCTTGTGTTGAACCACCCTTGTGTTCCTGGTATAATCCCTACTTGATTGTGGTGTATAATTCTTTTAATGTCTCATTGGATTTTATTTGCTAGCATTTTATTGAGAATTTTAGCATCGATATTCATTAGGGAGATTGGCCTGTAGTTTTCCTTTCTTGTAGCATTTTTACCTGGTTTTGGTATTAGAGTGCTGTTAACTTCATAAAATGATTTAGATAGTGTTCCTGTTTCCTCAGTTTTTTGGAAGAGTTTGAGCAGGAGTGGTGCTAGTTCTTTTTAGAATGCTTGTAAAATTTTCCTGTGAAGCCATCTGACCCTGGGCTTTTCTTTGTAGGAAGATTTCTGATGACTGTTTGAATCTCTTTACTTGTGATTGGTTTGTTGATATCCTCTATTTCTTCTCTAGTTAGTGCAGGTTATTTGTGTGTTTTAGGAATTTGTCCATTTCATCTAAGTTGTCTAGTTTGTTGGCATATAGATGTTCATATTATCCTCTTATGATTTTTATTATTTCTTCAGGGTCCATGGTAATAACCCACCATTTCTGATTTTGTTTATTTGCATCCTCTCTCTTTCTGTCAGCCTATATAGGGTATAATCAATTTTATTGATATTCTCAAAGAACCAACATGGTGTTATTATTATTTTTTTTTGCTGTTGTTCTACATTTCATTTCTTTCTGCTTTAATTTCTGTTATTTCTCTTTTTCTATTTGCTTTGGGGTTAGTTTGCTTGTGGGATTAGTTTCTTTAGTTCCTCCAGGTAAGCAGTTAGGTCCTTAAATTTTGCTTTCTTCTTTTTTAATATAGGCATTTAGGGCAATTAATTTCTCTCTCAGCACAGCCTTTGCAGTATCCCATAAGTTCTGATATGTTGTACCCTGATTTTCATTTATCTCCAGATATTTACCAATTTCTCCAGCAATTTCTTCTTTGACCCACTGATTGTTTAAGAGTGTGTTACTTAACCTCCATATATTTGTGAAAGTTCTGGTTCTTTGGTGGCTATTGTTTTCCAGCTTCATTCCACTGTGATAAGAGAAAGTGCTTTGAATAATTTCAATGTTCTTAATTGACCTGTTTTGTGTCCCAACATATGACTTATCCTGGAGAATGTTCTACGAGCACTAGAGAAGAATGTATATCCTGGCATTCTGGGATGTAATATATATATATGTCTGTTAGGTCTAATTCACTTATCAAATTAAGTTCCCTATTTCCTTGTTGATTCTCTGTTTGGTTGTTCTACCTAGGAGAGTGGTGCATTGAAGTCTCTGTTTGGTTGTTCTACTCTAGGAGAGTGGTGCATTGAAGTCTCCGAGTATTAATGTTGAAATGTCTGTTGCTGCCTTCAGTTTTGCCAATGTTTGCCTTATGTACTTTGGAGTTCCTTGATTGGGAGCATACAGATTTATGATTGTTATTTCTTCTTGGTGAATTGTCCCTTTTATTAACATGTAGTGCCCTTTCTTGTCTCTTATGATGTCTTTAAATTTAAAGTCGATTTTAGCTGATATTAGTATAGCTACTCCTGCTTTCTTCTGATTACAACTTGAATGGAATTCCTTTTTCCATCCTTTTGTTTTCAATCCATTTGTATTCTTTGGTCTAAGATGGGTCTCTTATAAGCAGCATATAGATGGGTAATATTTCTTAATCTATTCTGCCAATCTGTATCTTTTAATTGGTGAGTTTAGTCCATTAACATT
>PVIY010013236.1:0-59724 GCA_004026745.1 Myrmecophaga tridactyla | reverse complement strand
ATAGGTGTTGTTTTCATTATTCTCTTTGAAAAACTGTTAGAAATCAATATTTTAAAGTCAGTTTGATGAAATAAGTTGTTTTATAATGGTGGTATTTACATATGTCAGAAAAGTTATTCACATATTAAAGATTTCTAAATAACAGAAGCCTCATTCTTAATGTAGCTCTTACCTTCTTTGTTGCTGCTTTTGTTTTCACAATATCTCTTCTTTATTATTAAAATCCTGCATCTTAATTCAACAGTTTTAAAATTAAAAAAGAAATACAATTTTAACATATTTTTTCAAAATAAATGGCAGTCAAAAGTAATTCATCATAATTAATAATTAGGAGGATATGTTGAAAATCTAAGACAGGTGTATTCCTGTAGATAAATGTCACCAAGTGGAAACCAGAATTTTTTTTTTAATTTTTAAAGCAGTTTAATTGAGATATATTCCCGCACCATACAAACTATACAAAGTGTACAATCAGTGACTCTTAGTGTTATAGCATGGTTGTGCATACAACCTCATGATCAATTATAGAATATTTTCACTATTCCAGAAAATAAATAAAAATAAAAAGGAAACCCAAATCCTCCCATACCCCTTATCCCTCCTGTTATTGACCCATGGTACTGGTGTAGTATATTTGTTACTGCTGGTGAAAGAGTATTAAAATATACTAATAGTCCATAGTTTGCAATAGGCACATTTTTTCCCCATATACCCCTCTGTTATTAACTCCTTGTAATATTGTCATGCATTTGTTTAGTAATGAAGGAACTTTTAAATATTTGCAGTTATTCATGGACATTGTCCACCACAAGATTCACTTGTTATACATTCCCATGTTTTGAAACCAGAAAATTTTTAAGTTGATCTCATGAATGTACTGTCCAGTATTCTATGCTGTCATTTCATTATGATCAAATTGAAAGATTTTCAAAATAAATCTTCCTTATTGAGGGAAAAAAAATAGATAATTTTTTGTTAGCCTTTCCAAACATCGGTCTTTCAAAATATGCAAATTAACATGCTTATAAGAAACATTTATTTTTATTCCTAATGTTCAATGAAAAACCCTCTGCTGAAAACTTAACACTAAATGTTCTGACATAGTAGGTTAACTAACCCAGGGGAGCTCTGAATTAATAGAGCATTGATTATTACTGACATAGTTTTATAGAGCATTAGTTGACATTAATTAGCTTTACTGGTATTTTGTCATGGTATTAGTTTCTTAACAATTCAATACTCTTCCTGTTTTAAATGGTTGTGCAGCTTGTAACTGTCTTAAGAAAGCCACCTACATAGTCTCCTAAATACATCCCCTCCCAACATACATGCACATGTGCTTTTGTATATATGTTTAGATTTTGGAAAATTACTAATTATTTAGTTTGCTCTAATATCCTGCTTTTCAAAATATAAATGGAACAAGTAACTAACATGATTATAATATTAAAAAATTAGAAAAGTTCAGGGTATAATTTGAGATATATAACATTATTGGCATCACAATATATTCTAATGGTTGCTTGACATCTTATCATGTTCAATAATATATATTAATAATATACATCTGTGCATACAGCTACATATAATATACATATATACATAAAATGATTGATACTTCTATAGACTTATAAAACTAATGAAATACTTTCATGTGTTTTCTTGGTTGGAATCCAAGTCACTGATTTAATTTATTCCATATTTAAGGATGAGGGAACTGAAGCCTAGGCCAGTGTTCTTTATAGGCCTTCCCCATCCAAATGTGAATTTCACTGGCATAAAATCAGACCTCTTTGGCAGGATTTTATTTTTTATACTCTTCTATATTTTGAATTATGTGGAAAGTTTGAGTTAAGGGAGCATTAGAGCAAATGTGGTAAGGCAAAGTGACTATTAAATGAACTGGATCAATAAACTGAGGAGGTTTAGCCTGAAACTATACATAAGAAAAGGAATTATTACCTGTTCTAATTTCACTTAAGAACAAGTTAGGAGGGATTCAGATTGAAACAGTCAAAAAAATTAACCTTAGGTGTTGAGAACAATATAAGAAGACATTAAGCTGGATTCTAGAACTATTATCTTAGTATTGTTTTTGTTTCCAGAAAAATAGGGTCACATCTTATTTTATGAAACAGCAAATAAAAGTCTAGCCTTATGTAAAACCAGTTACCCTGTTCATAAAATGAAAGTTGAATAAGAATAGAAGGTTTGAAGCTAAAGGCAATTCTCCTTGTTACTTCTCCTTTCTTTTCCTCACCATCCAAGTGAATGATTAAATATTAAAGAATAAACTTATATTTAAAATATATGAGATAAATATTTCTATAATATTTACTATTTAATGTATAATATGTATAAGTATTATTTATTGAATAGATAAAAATGAAATTAAATATAAAAAACAAACATGCAAAAATTATTGGGGCTCTCTGATAAACTATTTTAACCGCATGAATAAATCACTCTAAGTAAGTTGGAACAAGTTTTAACTTCTGACTCATTAAGGTAGTGTATTATAGCATGACAGGGACAAGGCAGGCCCCATGTTTATTCTGACAAAACTCAGCCCTAAACACAGAGCTTTGTCTCCCGACACAGAAGATGCTTGTATGGCTTAGTCATTCTTCTTTGTACCTCGAGCCGAAATCACTGCTGAAAGTACTAAGGAATGCTAATTGTAGAGAGCTTTATAGCACTTCATAAAACACTCCACAGCACAACATTAATTTCCCTTTCGTCATGAATAAATGTACATGAATTTCTTCAGTGTGATGTACAGTATTAACATGATAGACAATTTCTAACAACAATGTTACTGTCTTTAGGAAAAGCTTCTTTTCTGGTGGTTCCAGTGAGTTCTTCTATTATGGCAGGGGCTGATGCCCATAAATACTCACTCAAATGTACAATAACCAATAAACTCAGGTTTCATTAATTTTCTGTTTGTAAACTCATGTAATTACCCACCCAATTATACCTCTAGTCTCATGGTATTGAATGTATAGAACTGAGTATTGAAAGGAAAAGTTAGGCTTTTAAAATGGCATTTAGCAAACATTTTTTCATGTTTATATAAGCCCATGAGTTTTATCTTCTAGAGGACTAAGCAAATATTTCTGGCCATTTAGTTAATTTAATTTACCATCCCTTAACCAATTTTAACAGTGTTGTCTTCTAAGGAACTAAGTGGTTCTGCGGTTTATATGGATTATGGGTCATGGTCAAGTACTTTCCAAAGAAAGTTTTGTTATTTTATTTAATTTAAGGATCTATTTCCCATTATAGGTTTATGGAGAAAAAAATATTTCATATCCTGTAGATAAAAGCATCACTAAGTTATCTTAATATCATGTTCCAAGGTAGTGTTCTAGGTTAAGGAATCAATGAGAGAGAAATAAAAAGCAATAGCTCTGTTTGTATGATTGTGGTTTGGCATTTCAAGGATCTGGATATAGAAGACCTTTGTCATCTCAAGATAATTAATGCCACTAGATGGTTTTGTGTCACTGTCAGTGAGCATTATATTTGCCATGGCTTTTGATGGGTAGTTGTGCAATCAGTCTTTAAATTGCTAATGATCTGATGTTCTAGACCACGTACCACATAACAGTCTTAATTCAAATACCCCATGCCCAGAAATGTAGCATAATTATAGATTCACATATTACGGCATTTGAAATAAAGGTAATTTTGTCCTGATGAGAGATTGCCAATAATTTAAAAAAGCATTTGTATTACTACGTGCTGTCTTTTTGGATCAATGATTTGTTCTCAGAATGGAGTAATGCACAGGCAAGGCAGGTAGGCAGCATCATAACATCCAGCATACTGTATTATAAAGGAAGGCCTGGCCAAAGAGAAAGAGGAAGACGCATAAACCTTTTTGATTCACATTAAAGTTATAGAATACTTAATGTTAATTCCAGGAAATTTTGATTAACTTTATTATTCTGCTTGAAATTGCCCATATAAGCCATTTAACACATGCTCTGATAAAGGAATACAGCCATTATCTCATTATAGCATATCAAAAATGTAAATGATTTTGCCCTTACAGAATAAATCAGTATAAGGTAGTTGCACATACATTTGGTGTCCTAGCCCCATACCATGTAAATATTAAATGGTATAAAATGAGAAAATAAGAAGTATCTGTGGTCATTTTCCAGTGATATCATGTTATTTCAATCCTTGTGTTATCGTGATTTTGTAGCCTTGAAGATATGGTGACGATTTTAAATTGCTTCTTTGTTTATCTTCATGCTTGTTGGTTCTTTCAGCCTAGGTGAAGGCATATTGGCAAAAGCTGTCCCCATATATTTGGAAGTAGTGACTTCAAAGAGAATATTTTAAACTTAGTAATAATTAGACAGTAGAAGATTAAAAGAAAGAAAACAATTGGAAATCATCAATTCCTTAATACATTTAAGCATTTTATTTTTTCCTAGGAAAAAGGAATCAAGAAAAATGTAATGTTGGATGTAGCAACAAACTAATTTAAAAATATATCTATATTCTAATATAGAAATGTGTCTTTCTAATGAAAGTGTAAAATTTAGAAATATATTTCTAAGACCATTAACATTATCCTTGATTTAAATTTTATGCCCTCACAGTTTACAACAGTCAAGTTTACAAAATGTATATATCTTTAATTCTTTAAAGCAAATCAGTCATCTCTATAATGCACTCTGTTAGTTGTGGTCCCTTCATAGTCCTTTGAAGAGAGCAGCTCTTCTGTTTATAAGCCAAACTTGGTCAATTGTACTTTACAATTTAAGCCCATGGCTCTTAAAGTTCTGTTTCCTGCCATTGCAGACCAACTAGACTTTATGTAATCTTGTGTGGCTTTAGGTGAGGGCATGCACCCTGGAGCCTCCTGGGAAAACCCTCCAACACCGACCCCCCATCTCCTTCCTCACTTTCAATATGCATAAACATATCATAGGGGTTAACTTCCCGTGCTCTTTCTGAATCAAAAGCCCCCTGAGCAAAGCTCTCATATTTGCAATCTAAAATAGAGCTACCTTCATGAGATTAAGAGGGAAAACACCCTTTGATTCTTCTAATCTCTTACAGCAAGAAGAACAAAACACAATAGAATTTTTCAGTATATTACCTGGCCACATCATGATCTATCGTTCAATACTTCTTAATATTTTCAATGCATATTAATGATGTACTAGTGTATTAGTCTGTTTTTGGCTTTGTGAAAAGCCACATATATATATATGTATATAAAACCTGATTTGATTCTTAAAATAACAGGAATTATAATATTAGTACCTATTATTTATTGAGCACTACCAAGCAGATCCTAGATACTTGAAATAACTAAACTCATTTTATCTTTACTGCAAACCAATGAGGTATAGTTTTTGTTTATTTTTTTTGCACGGACAAGCACCGGGAATCGAGTGCGGGTCTCCAGCATGGCAGACGACAACTCTGCCTGCTGAGCCACCATGGCCTGCCCAAGGTAGAGATTTTTGATCTTCAAGTCACAGAGTCAAATCTAAGTGTAAATGAGAGTACATTGTTTATGGTCACTCTGAACAAGTGCAGAGTCATGAATAAAATTGTGTTTCTAAATCCAAATCCTAAATGAATTTTAGTATGTTAGGCTGCTTGTTGGTCATTCTACACACAGTCTTACCTACATTGTACAATGAATCATTATTAATTATCAGAAGATGGCACCCAAAGATGATGTTACCTTTTTTTAAGAGACTTTTAAGTTTTGAATTTCAGAACTCCCGACACAATTTCCACTGAGTTTGTAAATGCATAGTTTGCAATATTATATGCATTCCAAAATGTTCGCAGACTTTTGAACCAAAAGGGATTTTAAGTGTTGCTATTAAAGAATTATTGCTGTTGTTTTCAAGGAATGCATATTATAATAGTAGTTAACCATTTATAATAATATCTACCATTTATTGTGTGCTTGTCATGGACTAGTACACTGTTTGAATACTACTATATAGAAAAATATTTTACCCATTGAAAATAATTGTTGTCTACATTAGAAATATATATTTATATGTATTTGGAAATATTTTCCCTGAAGAAGAACAGATAGAGGTAGATAGAAATCTAGAGATCCTGAGTTTGGGGATTGCATACATAATTTTTTACAGTGCTATTTTGGAATTGTTTGAAGCTGTCTTATTGTAGAATAGAGAAACTAACAGAAATTGTAAAAGACTGCAATTTCAGATTAGAACACATACTTGTCAAGTAGTTCATAAGTTTAAGGAAATCAATACTATAAGTCCTTATAAGTGAAAATAAATATGTTTAGAGTAAAAGTATATAATATCACTAAATCATATCCATGTTATAATTGTCATAATAACAACTTGTTGCTAATTTATATAGATAAATAATTAGATTCTTTGAGTTACAAATGAATAATTGTATAGATGGATCCATGCATAGCTTAATTTAATTAATATACTATATTTAGCTTTGTTGTGAGTAATTATCATACTTAATGTGCATTATTTGCCTTAGTCCTTCTTCTGGGCTTTTGAGATATATAGCCCCAAATATAGAAATCCCATCCATTAGATAGCTTCATGAAAATAACTTAAGCTGCTGTTAGGGTCAGAGGATTTCTCTATGGTGGCTTTCGGTATTTTGGCTGACCCTATGAACATGCTGAATACTTTTTTTCACTAAAATATTGTGAGTGGTTTAAAAAAATTTTATCTTTTTTATATTATTTCTTCTGCAAAGACAACCTGAATTAATAGCTAACTTCAAAGAAGCCATTCTCTTGAATAGGCAAATGAGGTAAACACATGGAAAGATTTCAAAGAGGTACTGGTGAACACACCCCAAATATTAATCCTATTGCTTAGCCATCAATCATTAGAGATTGCTTCTCTGAGTAACAAACATCCCCACCCCACGCAACTTATTTACATTTTCCTGAAAGGGATCTAATGTTCAATCATTATGAGGAAAAAAATGCACTTTTACAGAAAGAAGGACACAGGGAGATAACTTGCCCTTGGCCTTATATTGAGAAAGGGCCTCAAAATATAGACTTCTGATGTCATTTTCAAATACAAGTCATCTTCTGTGAATGCATGTTTTTTGTATTTAATTTGTTAAATGTCAACATTTTAAATATGTCACAATTGTCATCTCATTGATAGCATTTCTTCATTTCTTACATATCAAGAATATCTCAAAAAATGAAATAGTCTGAGCTTCTTTTAGCCAGGAAGCCCTGCATTTGTAGATTTAGCCACGCATGTAAGGAGAGGCTGTGAAGGCTGGAGGGTATTCAAGAGATGGTAAAGCCAATATAACACATTTTTGCCCACAGCAAACTATTTGCTCAAATGTCTGTTTTTTCTGAAAGTAGCCAGTACAAGGAACACTTAACATAATCTTCACTGAAAAATCCAACCTTCCTAGAAAATTGAAAACCTCAGGATAAGTTTCAAAAGCCAGAAGTGCTAGGGTTTCAATTAAACGCATAAAATACTATGAAGTTGAGGAAGGGTTCCCTTGGTATTTAATTAACAACCAAATATATGACCTTCATTTCTTGGAAACAGCTCAAGGGCTGGGATAATCTTACCTGGTAGGACCTGTCAGCCCGGAAAGTAGGCTGAGGCAGTAATCCAATGGGGGGCCTGCTGACTCCACAGTGAGTCATTTCTGAGTCTTTAATCAGGGCTTTACAACAGAAAAATAATGCTAAATGGCAAGGTGAAACAAAACAGTGAAGGGTTACACATGTCAAACAGCCTCCCCAGGGAGAAAATGTCAGAATGGATGGCTCGCCTGCAAAAGAAAGTGAGACTGAAAAATCAGCAAGATAAATAGGCAAATATACAGAAGCTCTATAATGTGGAAATGTCAGTAGTCATTTATTGCTGTAACAGATCTATTGTTGTAACAGATTACCCTAAAATTTAGTAGCAAAAAATAACAAACATTTACTACCTCACAGTTTTTTGGGTTAGGAGCTCAAGTAACCTCATGAGGTTTCCATTTAGCTGTTTACTGGGGCTACAGTCTCTGAAGACTCAACCAGCAGGGAAGGTTGTGGGCAAAGGTTGTTCCAAGCTCACTCACATGATTTTTGGCAGGCATTGGTCCTTCTCCCATCTGGGCCTCTCTACAGGATTGTCCCAGGACATGGCATGTAATTCAAGAAAAAATGATGAAAGAGAAAGAAAGGATGAAAGAGACACAGAGAACCTAAGATGGAAGCCTCAGTCTTTTTGTAGACTGTCAGAAGTAACATTCCTTCGTTTCTGCCATATTTATTTGCTAGAAGCAACTCACTATATCCCTCTCACACTCAAGGAGTGGTGGGAGAGAGCAATTAAATAAGTTTGTGAATACTAAGAGGCACAGATCACTGGGCCAACTTAAAGGCTGTCATCTAAAATGTGGGTCCAATGGTGGTCTGATACGCTCATAAAAATAATGGGTGAACAGTACTGAGTGCTTGCCATGTGCTAGATTAAGCTTTCATACCCGTTATGTCATTTCATCCTCAGGTTCATCGTGTGGATAGTGGTTTTGCTTATTTCATGAATTTCGAATATATTATACATGGTTTATGAGGAGCATAGATAATATCTGGTTTATTTTGCAGACCTTGTGGGTTATCTATTTGCAAACTGAATAAGAAAATATGAAAATTAATAAATTCAAATCATTTAGGTCATCCTTTAAAGTAGATAGATACACAGCAGGAGGAAAACTAACATAAAGTTTGTGTTTTTCTCTTCAGTCCCTCACCAGGGCAAATAAATAGCATCTACATAATGTTAATTACATCAAAATGAATTGCCGTAACATCATCAATTCCCATGGTTTCATTAAAATTAGTTCAGGATTCAAGCCATCACATGAAAAGCACTTAGAAATGCATTCTTTAGTCTCTCTTGACTTATTTGGTCCACCGATTTCTATTTAATGCCAAACATTGTTCAAGCCACTGCAGGGATTCAAATATAGAAAAGAAAGAGCCTCTATCTTGAAAGAGTAGGCAAATTATATCATGTACATGAATATCTGCTACAGACAGTGATACGTGTTAAAAATCCATCAATGTTAGACATATAGTACATCACAGTATGCAGAGAAAGCTGCAAAGAAAGGAGCAATTTTAAATTATAAAATGGAAAATAAGTCATTATTAATAAACATTAAGAAGTAGGTTTTCTGGGGTTTCCCTGCTGCTGTTATAATCTCCTTTAGATGCCTCACCCAATAGCTTTATGCTGTAGTTTGTCTTCTAAAATATTTCCTTAAAACTATCTCCCTACTGGTCAAGGCCAGCTCTCCACACTAAGGTAACTTGTCTGGACTAATTCCCAAGGGTTTTCCTGCCTAATCTACCCCTTATCATGTACTTTTCTGATTTTTACAGTAATCAAATATCTGAGTTACAAACTAAAGAAAAACAAAAGGAACCTGAGTTTGCTTTTATTTATTTATTTTTCTTACCTCCAAGAATACATTCCATTGGACAGTGTGATCCAGCATGATTCACCTACAAGCATGTTTGTCATGACTTCCTTTGTGTAAAAGTCTGATAGTTCACCAAAAGTTCTACTGGGTCCTAAGTGACTTCAACATATGTGGAGATGATGATCTAACACCTTGTTTCTCCACTCCTTCAACTTCTTAAAATTATTTGATCTCTCTAAAATTATTTGTACCTCTCCTCCACATCTCCTATCCTTTCTCACCATTGCTCTTTGACTTGAGATTGTCCGAAAATTATCTAACTCAGAAATCACTGGTCCTGCTCTCATGTCAGCCTTCAATACCAATGCTTTCTCTTTCAAGTACCACCACCATAAGTTCTTCAAATTTACTCCTATTCCAGTTTGCTGGAGCTCCTACTTTGTTCCTGTTCATCAACCCTCCTATCTCTGCTGCTCTTAATCCGGGGTTCACCTTCCTCAACCACCCTTTTGCCATTGCTTTGATTAGCTTGTAACTTTGGCAATGCATTCACCTAGATGAACACATATAGCTGCTTCTTCCTAGCCTGCATTTGGCCTACTGAGCATTACCAGAGGAAAATACTCACACAGGAATATTGGTACAGCTAAAAGTTACAGGTATCACCTCTATCATACCTTCCCACTATGAGGTTTTATTGCTCAGCTTCATTTCTCATTTGCCACAATGCTCAAATCTTTGGTAAGACCTGAGTTTTTCACAGTAGATAAATATACTTCCTACCAAATATGTAATCCTCTTCTGTGCACTCAAGGGGTCTTCCTTGACTCAGACCTCTCCTTAGTCTTCTTGTGCAATTGGCCTAAAACCCTAATTATTTTATGTAGCAGACAGCTTCTAAAATGGCTCCCAATGATTCCCATAAACAACTATTTGTATTTATGCCTTTATGTGACCGTAAGATGAAGTGAGTTAATATACATAGAGTAGTAAGAACAAAGTCTGGCACAACCTTAGCATTCTATAAGTATTCTATAGTATTCTACAAAACTTTTTAAAAAAAACTGCCAATACTCTCTTTTTGAAGGCTTATCAATTACCCCCACCCTCTACCCCAGACCCTTACAACAGATTTTAATTCATTTCCCTACCTTTAGCTGTATTCCCATCCTATTCTTTCTGCACTAAAGCCAAATATAACTTTTTTATAGAGTAAAGTAGGCAGAAAACACTCAAGTGAGAGAGCGTGAAGGCACTCCTACAAAGATAGTGGTGAGGAAGGCAAGAGGCCCCAACAATGTGGGGCCATTGGCTTTTCTAGACTAGCTTTACTTATTCCCTCTCCCACGTTCTTGTTTGGGGCTCTTTCTTCTACCCTTCCTTCTCAACAGGGCAGTGCCCAGTGGTAAATAGTGCATTTGGGTGGGCTAGTTGGCTCTACCCTTCTCTGTAGATGACCCACTCAGGTAGGGGTCATTTGGTTCCACCCTTTTCATAGAAGACTCACTTATATGGACATCTTTTGGCCCTCAGGTGCTCTTTATTGCTATTCTTCTCAGAAATATCTTTCTGCTTGAGGCCTGGCTGCTTCTGGAAATTTTCACTTTGCTTATTCAGCCACTGCCCAAATTCTTATCCCACCTCACTACTTCATATCCCCCTCAGAGACTCTTAATTCCCCTTAGTCTTAAGTGGATTTAGGCCAATAGTCCATCTTCTGTATTGCTTTAAGCTGTCAGTTCACAGACCCTACTTCTGGGAACATAGACATCTCTGGCTATGCTATTGGGGGTGGCTGGTTGAGTATGGAGAACAGGAATTTAGCCTCAAGGAGAAGTTTGTAGTGAAAGGCTTCTAATCTGTAAGAAAAACCGAGTAAGGAATTGTATATAAGATCTGAACAGAAGCAGGAGCAAGATAGAGCACAGGGATTCTCTAGAATTATTAGGAACATAGTTGGGGCTTGTTTTGCAAGAATTTTATATACTTTTTAAATGTATGAATAACATTCTATTTATATGAATTAAGCTAACCAAAGGATAAAAAAATCTCCTTTAATTATTGTAATACTTCTTATACACTTTTTTATGTAATATGTTAAACTATTGTAGCACTTCACTTTTACAAGGTGAAAGAACAAATCCTTTGTATCAGTTTTCCTTTGTGAGAAGAATTGTTTTTTGAAATAAAGGATGATAAGGTTAACATAAACATCAATTAAGATATTAATCTGACATGAAATAAAATCTGTCTTCTAGACAGAATACTCAGATGGTTTAGAAAAACTTTTATATAACTTTTCATTAAAAGCAGATTAACAGAGAGCAGCACTGACTGACAGACAGAATTCATTTTTATAAACTCTATATAACTTCTTGTAGTCAGCAGTGACTACAAACAAAACTTACTTTTTCAAATTCTCCATAACTTTCCACCTCCATCCAGGGTTTATAGTCAGTAATGATGAAATAATTCACTTTCTCAAACTTTCTGCAACTTTCCATATCCATTCAGGACTTGTAGTTAGTAATGACTACAAACAATTCATTTTCACAAACTTTCTATAACTTTCCATACCAATCAGTGAGTAGTGACTACAACAAACAAAATTTACTAACATGCTAGGAAAATGTTAGTTCACAAAAGTTAACACCTTGTACAACTGCTCTGAGGCAGCTGGAAGTCAGTGAGATCTACCTCTAAGGCACTCTTAAGGATATGGGGATTATTTTGAAACTCTTGGGGCAGCACTGCCTTTGTGAGCTGGATAGGAATCCTATCCTTAAGTCCCTGCTATTCAAAAGCAGATAGGTATTGAGAATCAGAGTGAAGAGGGAGACAAAAAAGAAATTACTTTTAAGATTTAAGACAGACAACCTGAATGCAGATAGGAGCTATTCAGTAGACTCGCTGGGATGCCCTCATCCCATACAGTCTGGTTTATTTGCTTAAGGATCTCCTCGAGGATCCTAAGAGGCCTCAATCTAGTAGAGGCTTTCAGGGGGTGGGGTGGAAAGGAGGTAAATACTGCTTGGGTTTACTAGTCTTAAAGTGGCCCCCAGGGAGTGAAGGTCTCCCTAGAAGGGGGCTGGGGCATTCAGGGACAAAGAGAAATTGATGGAACACAAAAATGTCCTCAAGCCTACAAAGGAGAGAGGTAGTGAAGGTCCTAATTCTGGCTATACCATCAATTCCCATAACTGGGTCAATTTTACTGACAATTTTAACTGAGTGGAAGTAGGTCCAGAGTGGCAGCTAAGGAAGAGCAAGTGGCTCCAACGTCAATAAAGAAATCAATAATCTTACCTGCCACATCAAGTGTCACCTGAGGCTCCTCTAGGCTGATGGTCAGATGTGAAGTCAGTGGAGCTATAAACAGTCTTGGGCACTGTCATCCTCTTTACTTGCCATGAACAGGGCTGGAGGGACTGTCCCACACACTCCCTTTAGAAGATGGTGCAGTCTCTGTGTCCATTGCCTGTGTTGGCCCTACTTGGAGCAAGGCCCCAGTGCACCCTGAGGTCAGAGATAATGTTTAATTTGTAAATCTTACTGGTCCTGTCATCATCCTTCTGTTGCCTCCCATTGATGTTATGTTGAAATTGCAAGTTATTAATATGGCTTATAAGGCTATGACCACCTGTACAGCCCCATTGCATGTCATCCTCCCCCTTGTTCTTTATGGTTCAACCAGGTTTAATTTATTGAATATTGCACATGTTCATTTGACCTCGGACCTTTGTGTGTATAATGTCGCCTCTGACTGGGAAGTTCTCATTAATTCTTCTCATACCCTAGCAAATCCTTAATTATTTTTAATCTCAGCCAAAATGCTCTTCCTTGGGGAAATTTTCCCTGACTTCTTAGCTAGTTTAAATGCCTTTGTTAGTTCCCATTCCATAACATTTAGCACATTTATAATTAATACTTTATCATTAAGGTCTTTATTTCCCTCCAATGAGCAAAGGGGCTCTTAATCCCTACAGATTCCCTGTGGTAATAAACAATGCTTAATTCATAGAATAGCAGGTGCTCAATAAATATTAGAAGAATGAATGATGTCCAAAACTAATGAAAATCTTGTCATAATAAGCAGGTATTTAAGAAAGAATGTAAAGCAAGGAACCCCAAAGATTGCCAGATAGCCAGAAGGTACCAACCCCAGGAGGAAGCAAGACTTCTAACCTCTGAATCCATGAGCCAATAAATTTCTGTTTGTAAGCCAAAAACAAACAGAAAAAGAATGTAGGTGAATGCTAGAAATAATTTGAGATAGGTAAGATCTTTACATGCCTTCAAATTCTATCACACAGTAATACATAGGTATAATTTTAATATGTATAATCCATTATAATACAAACTTTAAATCATAAAATAGAAGCTATTTATCAATAACAGATATGTTTTGCATAGCAAAAATAATGGCTAATTACTTTTTCACATATAAATATATTCAAACATGTGTGTTATCCCAAATGTAACAAATATAAAATGAAAAGAAATTATAATATTTCTAAAAATACAATTAGTATTTCAGGGGAAAAAATAATCTCACAATTTCTGTATGTAAAGCTATGGTCTTGGTCCTTATTTTCAGTAACTGATCAACATCAAAAACCATACTTCTTGCTTCCCTTTCAGACACTGAATTTTTCCACATCATTCCTTTTTGTTTTACAGTGCCTTCTCTTTGTCTTCCACCTCATAATTCTAAATGTTCCATAAGGTTTTCGTGAAATTTTTCTATATATTTTTTTCTAAGTTCTGAAAGTTGTGTGAAGACAGAGATGATACCAGGGTCATTCATCCTTTTATCACCATGGCACAGAACCGTAACTAATACAGGTTTAGTTAATATTTGTGGGATGAATGGATAGAAGGAGACCAACAAATAGAGGTAACCAATCCCAAATATTTAAGGTATACATTTAATGTTAGACTTCTTGACAATTCTATAAATAATAATAACTTATTTGAACATATCTCCTAGGAATGTAGGAAATACATGTTATGCTTAAAAAACAAAGAATGATAGTTTGAAAAAAATAACAAATGGGTGGATTAGGTATTAAGACAATTGAATGTAAATTTCATATTATTTATTCTGTTTACTTCTCTTAGTTATAATGATTTGCTTCCTTGGAACCTTTAAATGTAGATTTTATGTATCAGATATTAATGGATGAACATATTGTTGTAATATATGCTCATTATTTATCATGTATGCTAATGTAGGCATTTGCATTGTAGATTATTTTGAAGTTTAAATAAGTCGTATTGTACTTAAACTTGAGCATTTGTGTTAGGCAAACGTGAATTAAAATCCCAGCTCTGCCACTTATTAGTGATGCAAGTTCGGCCAAGTTATATGTCTCTAAAGTTATAAATATCTGAAATCAGAAAGTAATAATAGTTACAGTCTAATCAAGTTGTGTTGGAAATTTAATAGGATATTATATATGAAGTTCTTAATAATGCTTAAATACATAGTAATTTTTTGTAGTTTTAAATCCTGATATTTTAAGTATTATTGCTAAAAATTCTATTATCCTTTTTAAAGGATAGCATATAAAGGTTTTGTCAGACAATATCTTGCTTATGCTTTTTCAATCCTAAAAAATACTCTTCCTAAAAACATCCACCCAGAAATCCTTACATCCTATCTCTTTTTGTCATCAAGCCATGAAGAGTCCAATAGCTCTGTCTTTACTCCCTCCCCTAACCTAGTATAAGCACTGTGCTTTTCCCAGGGTCACCGATGACTATCTAATGGAAAAGTCCAAAGGATATACCTCAGTCTGCATTTTTATGACACCTGTAGGGTATAGGCCTGGATAACCAATCACTTCTTAATTCTACCATGTTTTGTGCTTCTTGTATCCTCTTATTGCTCCATTTCAAAATTATCTGGATTTTGTTCCTATATCCTCATCTAAAATATTCTTATTTCACATTCCAATTAACTTTATCATATCACTTTTAACTATCTATTTTCGTTTATTTACATTTTCTTTTCTCTTTCACTAAACAGTTAGGACTGATATCCTTTTCTCTATTGCTTCATAATTTTGAATGAATAAACACTGATCTATAAATAAATTGATAAAAATATAATACATTTTATTTGTTGCCTTAACCTTTTCAGAGGCATGTATCCATTTAACTGTGAATTTAGTTAATGAAGATAGTATTCTTTTGTTTATTTACGTAAAGTAAATATAGCAAACATTTATTGTGTCTTGTCTGTGGTAATCATACCATGTGATATAGCTATAGATTAAAAGAAAAATTGAAAATCTCTATATATTTTTAATTAATGCTATTTGAAATTGTAGATTTTTTTCAAAATTGATTAGCATGAATCTCCTCTACCTACCCACAAAGAAATAATATAGTGCTAATGAAGTAAATTGACCATTCATGTAAGATCGATTTCCAATGAGCAAATTGATTAATTAATAATTGAGTGCATACATAAATATATAAATACATAAATTGCAATTGATTGAGACTCTGAGTTAAATTAGAAATTTTTTAGGGTTTAGATCACTCCCTCCCCTTTTTTCATATTAAAAGCACACAAACTTATGGAATTCTGTTTAGCCATAAACCTAACCTTCATTTTTTTGTGCCTTGTTCTGTATATCCTAGTTAAAAATATAGCATGCACTTGAAGAAAGATTTAAGATGTTTATATTTGAGTATATGGAAAAATATATTTGATGTTAATACACTATAAATACATGTTGAGAAAATATTAATTGGCATGTGGTATTAGCTTCCTAGTGCTGCTGTAACAAACTACCAAACTGGGTAGGTTAAAACAACAGAAATTTATTCTCTCACAGTTTGGGAGCCTCGAAGTCTGAAAGTAAGGTGTTGGCAGCGACACTCCCTTCGAACTTCTAGGGAAGTGTCTGTTCCATGCCTCTCCCCTAGCATCTGATTTTTGTCGGCAATCTGGGTGTTCCTTGGCTTGCAGACATTAATCCCATCTCTGTCCCCATCATCACATGGCATTCTCCCTGTATGTCTCTGTATCTTCTTATGGACTTATAAAGACACCAGTTCTTAACTTAATTATATCTGCAAAGACTCTATTTCCAAATAATGTCACATTCATAAGTACTTTGAGTTAGGACTTTAACATATCTTTTTTGTAGGGCACAATTTAACTCACAACACATGTATAAAGATAAAATGGAGGAAAGAACAAGTGTAGAGATTGCAAACACTTTTGCTAAAGTGAGAGCTGAGAGATGATGAAAATTAAGAATAAATGAGATGGGCAAGCATGTTTTTGCCAGATCCTTGAAATACAGGCAAAAAAAATTGATGATATAATCATCAGTATATTGATTAATTTGGAAAATGTAAGGACTGATCTGCTAAGTGTGATCTTTAAGAGATGTCTTAGAGTAAGAAGACTCTCTAGAAAGCTGTTTTATTTCACTGTCCAATTATGAAATAAGACTCTAGGCAGATAACAACTCTGAAAATAAAAAAGCATACATGGATCTTATGATTACTTTAGAAAAGAGCGATTACCTCATAGTGACTGATAAAAATATTAGTAAGCAGATTGATAAAGAGAATAGTGGTTATCTATGGAAAAGAAAAAAAATTAGCCAAGGAGTGGTAAAAACCTCAAAGACAGTATACAAACAGTCCTTACTTTCTTAGGGTCCTCAATCTGCCATATCACTATAGGAGTTTTAAGAAGAATTCATTCTTTACTGATGTCCTCTAAGTAAAACATTACTTTGACATTTGTTATAAAATATGAATATTCCTCTTGAATTCTATACGTGTTTGTAATATTTGAATAAAGCAGCTGCCAACTTGAAAAAAAAAAGAAATCTACATATTGTGAACACTTTACTAAACTGTATCAGTGGAGCATAGGAATAGGATGTATTTTGTTCCATTATTGGAGGATAGCCATCTGACTTAATGTTGTTTAAAAGGATGATAATAGGTAGATATAGACAGATAGATAGATAGATAGTTACATACATACATACATACATACATGCATAAAATATTCACCTAAAAAAACATCTAGGAGGTTTTCTAAAATACTTTATACAGATTTAGGAAAGAAAAGAAAGTAATCTCTTTGGGGCTTTCCATGGAATCTAAGGCAATAAATGTCACATAGACTAATACCTCTAATGCTTCTGTCCAGTGAGGTAGAAACTAGTTTTCTGCCTGACTGCTCAGCCCAAGAGCAATGACTTTCAGTGAAAAAACAAACAAATAAACAAAAACTGGGACAAGAAATACATTTAAGGAAAAGCTTAAAGATATCTGATGAAATACTGTGCACCATTTTCACAGTATTAATCAGAGAATATTTCTATCTACACTTCTAGACTTTCAGAAAGAACTTATAAATACGTGACTTTTAAATATGTTCTATTATCTTGTTTTTATTCTGTTATTAATAGAGCCCTGTAGTTCAATTTCTCATTTCTATTTCTAGCTACTAGATTCTTAGGACATTGAGAGAAAAACTGCATTTTTTAATTTCAATTATATTCACAAATGGTAAATTATCTCTTATGATAAGAAATTCAAAACTGTTAACTGATAAAGGTGTCTAATATTTTTCAAAAATTTGAAGGTTTTCTCATAGCAATAAGCATACTGCTTATCTAGTATTTTTATTTTTATTCATGGAAATAGTTATTAAACTATTCCAAAGAACTTTAGTTGAAAAAATTTGATGGCCCTATTTTGTATGTGTAAGGCAGTGTGCCCTATTACAATGTCCACTGGAGTTTAGATGTTTTATCAGTAAAATATTATTTCTTTATGGTGGGCCATGGTGGCTCAGCAGGCAGAATTCTCGCCTCCATGATGGAGACCCGGGTTCGATTCTCGGTGCCTGCCCATGTGGAAAAAAAAAAAGATTCTTTCTTTAATGGTATCATTGAGAATTTCCTTTTTCACAGGTCACTCCTCTGGTGTCAGTTATTTATTTTTTTGTTTGGTGCAATAGAAATTCTCAGGTTCTTGAGCTAATCATTTTAAATGTTTTAGCTGCATGAAGGGATGGAGGGATGGTGACAAATAATAGTTCTATTTCAGGAAGACATTTTGGATCTTATCATGCATAGGGCAGATCCCTGAAAATTTCTTTATTCAACTGCCATTTTGTATAAAAGCTGTAAACTGTGGTGGTTGAGGAAAAAATGACCTCTGAAGGCATAATAATGTTTTCATTGAAATTTCAGAGGGTGGAACTGTCTCCAATCAATTTACAAGGAAATATGTATAAGTGCATGTTTTACAACCTGCAGCCTTTGCACACCTCACAACTTCATCATTTCCCCACCCTAACTTACCAAAGTTAAAGAATGTTGACCTATGCTTATATGTTTTAAAGAGCTATGTTGTTTGGAGGAAGGAAAAAACACCTACAGATTTCACCTACTTTTCTAATAATTAATCTATAACCCTGTACAGATTAGATTTATACCCTAGAAAGATTGGATGGCCAGGAATATAACAGAGGCAAATAAAGTCAGAGAGCAGTATAGTATATATGTGCATTATCTTCTTACCACACAAAAGAAAAGACTTACTTTCTGTGATGATTTGAAGCTATATGTACCCCAGAAAAGATCATGTCCTTAATGCTAGCCCATTCCTTTGGGTGTAGATTTATTGTGGGTGGGACCTTTTGGTTACATTATTTCAGGTGACGTGTACCCCAGGGAGGTCTTAATCCTCTTACTGGAGTACTATATAAGAGATGAAATTCAGAGACGCACAGAGAGAAGCTGAAAGAGAATAGCCAGAGAAGCTGAGAGAGAAGGATACAACAAAACAGAGAGAAGCCAAGAAACAGAGAGGAGGCCACTGAAACCAGAATCAGGAAGCAAAGTAACCCCAGAGAGAAGGGAAAGACCGGCAGATGTCACCATGTGTCTTACCATGTGTCAGAGGAGTCCCAGATCACCAGGAGCCAGTCTTTGGGGAGAAAGAATTGCCTGTAGATGCCGTGATTTGTGCATTTCCACAGCCTTAGAACTGTAAAGTTGTAAATTGTTAAATCTCCACTGTAAAAGCCAATCTATTTCTGGTATATAGCATTTCGGCAATTTTAGCAAACTAAAACACTCCTGTGATCAAAGTAAATGCAAATCCTGGAAGAGGAGAGTTCAACTAGGGCAGTATAAGTGACTCTGAGAGCAAATTCTATTCCCCAATTCTGTATATTCTATCGCACAAACACCAAGGACAATGTCTTACTCTATTATAGTTTCAGTATTTAGTACATTGAGCAACAAATAAGTGTCTTCTGTTGGTTAAAAATGCTCCCAATTATTTTTTTTCCACTGAGTTATCAGATAATTCTGTTGTTCCTGTTGTTATTGTTAGTTGGCTCTATTTCTTAAATTATATTCAAGAGTTTCTTGGTGTAAAAATTGAACATAACTATCCCACTGATCTCCCTTAGTGACTCTGGCATGTAATTTTTCAAACTTAATAATTGCCCCCTCTTCTTTAATAAATTACCATTAATTACATTACCATTAATTCAATTATCATTTAATTACACCATTGAGCCTTCTTTTGAATATAGAGTGACAGGCTCCTTTTTATGAAGGGCTAACATTTACATAATTTTCCAATAAAACTGGTAATTCCTTACCCTCTACTTCTCCATAAATATTATAGCTAGGGAACATTTTCCAAGATTGTTATAAGGCTAACCTGCAATGATTAATTTTCTGCACTGAATAAACTCATTCTCTTTAATAAAACTATGTGTTTTTTAAAAATGGCTTAATATCTTTGAATAGTAGGTCTCATTAACCTAATAGGTAAGAGTTATTCTACATAATAAAGGGATCAATTTTATGACTATAAAACAAATTTAGAGCCAAGGCGAAATAATCTTGTATATTCCTAACCTTGTTAATTTGCTCAGATTGTTACCACAGCCTAGACTGTCACTTTTTCTGTCAACCTGTATGCCACCTAGACTTCCTCTAAGAAGTTTGTCTTTGCCCATTCAAACTAAGGCACTATGCTATCACAACACTAACATTCTCTATCTCTTCCCAAGGTTATTATCCCATATTTCCCCCTATGTCAATACAGGGTTCTCAACTAAGAGCTATTTTCGCCTCAAGGGGATGTTTGTCCATATGTACAGATTTTTTTTATTGCCCTGACTGGGAAAGAAAATGTTGTTTCAGTTTACTAAAGCTGCCAGAATGCAATATACAAGAAACAGTTTGGCTTTTTCAATAGGGATTTATTAATTTGCAAATTTACAGTTCTAAGGCCATGAAAATGTCTAAATTAAGGCATCAAGAGGAAGATACCTTCTCTGAGGAAAGGCTGCTGGTATCTGGGGTTCCTCTGTCACATGGGAAGGCACATGGCCATGTCTGCTGGTCCTTCTCTCCTGAGTTCTGGTTTCAGTGGCTGTCTCCAAAATGTCTCTGGGCATTTTCTCTCTCTTATCCTCATATAAGACCCAAGTAAAGGGATTAAGACTCACCCTGAATGGGCTAAGTCACATCTCAATTGAACCAAAATGTCCACTCACAATAGGTCTGCACCCACAAGATGGATTCAAAAGAACATGGCCTTTTGTGGAGCACATAACATCTCCAAACCAGCACTGGCATGTGTAAGTAGAGGTCAGAGGTGCCGTTAAATATCCTTCAATACGCAAAACAGCTCCCCTCACACGACAAAATTTGGTCCAAATGTCAACAGTACAGAAATTGAGAAACCCTGTCCTGCACTGATGTGGAACCATAATCAATGGTCTAAATGCAGATCTCTGAAAATTTATATGACCACTTAAAATTCTTAGGACCAAAACTGTCTTGATGACTATGCCGTGGGACAGAATAAAATGCTGTGCTGAAGTCTAGCCAGATTATATGTATTGCTTCCACGTATTCTTTGTGGACTGTCATGTTATCACTGAACAAAATTAAATTGGACTGTCATGATTTTCTCTTTCACAAAGCTACACTGATTGCCACCCTGTACTCTACATTACAAGTCATTGCCTATGATTGCACATTTACGGTTTGATGGTTTTTACCTGCTATTTCACATGGTATTAGAGTTAATTTAACCATTATTTAATAACCAGAGTTGCCTTTTCTATCTATAAGAGAAGAAAATGGATGGATTGAGATTTTAATATAGATACAGCTTTCAAGGTTTTATTTTTTGCTTCTGCTGCTTCTGCTTCTGTTGCTTCCTCCTCCTCCTCCCCCTCCTCTTCCTCCTTCCCCTCCCCCTCCTCCTCGTCCTCTTTTTTGCTTCCTATTCCCTCTTACCTGTCTACTGTTTTGCACAGAACGCTCTTTGGTTATTTGCATCTTACAGATATTAATACATCACTAGCCTCAAATGAAACCAGATTGTCCTTGGAATTTCTTTGAAAATTTATACCTCAGACTGCTCTCTCCACCTAGAGAATATTGTCCTGTTGAAATCTCATCCATTTCTTCAAGAGCCAGGCCTTCTATGATAGGCTAATCCATCCTTACTATCTTGCCCAAACTGCAAGTAAATACTTCTGAGTCCCAGTATACTCTGTTTTTATTACTCTAACTCTTATACTGTTTTATAGATGATCTTTTAAAAGGCTAAGTTTTCTCTAGAAGATTATATAATCTTTGTGTGTACCACAGTATTTTTTTTATCAATAAATATTTGTAGAATTATATAGTTTGAGGGCGGGCTCAGCAGGCAAGAATGCTTTCCTGCGATGCCAGAGGACCCGGGTTCGATTCCTGGTGCCTGCCCATGTTAAAAAAATAAAAATAAAAAAATAAGAATTATATAGTTTGAAAGTGAATCTGTATCTCCATCATTTAAAAGTAAAGGTCCTTCTTAAAAATATTTTCTGCTTAATGGAAAGAAGTAAAATCTTAAGAATTCAAAATATTATCATGTTGAACATTTATTTTCAACCACAGATATGGCTTTCTCTATTGATAATGAAAAATACATCCCTTGTCTCTCCAGTAGCACAGCACTTTAGAAGTGTATCTCTGATCTTGAAACTGGGAGCTAGTTATCAAAAGACTGAAGTATTTTTTTTCTTATAACAACATCCTAAATATATTCCTGATTTTTTAGTTCTTTGAGGACAAGGTCTATATTCTTTTTACCTGATGCCTTTTAGCTGAGAGTCTTTGATTTCTATAACAATGCATTTTTAGATTTATACTTTGCATGTACTTGAATAAATTAGTAAAGTGAATTTTGACATACTTGTTATACATAATGATAGATGAATAATCTTGGCCTAGCATCTATACGCTTTAAACAATAGCCTGTCTATATTTTAGCTTCTTCAACTTTTTTAAAAAATAGGTATCCTTCTTATCTTATCCTTAGATTGAGATTAGAGTGTTTTCACAATGAGATATACATATAAGTCCTTAGGATAGCGTGTCCTATACCTTAACTATTGTTATTTTTATTAATAACCCTGGTACCTCAGACAAGGAAGAATTCCTTTCTTTTGCCATATAATTCACATGATAAAACTGAACTCCTCTGAGAACAATGTTGTTGAAAGTAACTTTAGACAACAAAATTTATTCTGAGATTATCTGTTACCTTTTTTGCATCCTTAGTGTTGCAATCTGTAAATGGCTATGCCTCCAATACCACTTAAACCTCCATTCTGTTGTTAGGACTTTCTACTCTTTTCCCCTTCTCTGCTATTTGCACCACTATTTTTAAATATTTTAAGTTTTTATATATAGTACAATAATTTTCTTAGATTAAGGGCATCAGATCTATCTAAAAGCCACTTGTACAAAATTTGTTGTCAAGGAAAATCTTATTGAGCATTAAGTTTTTGTTAGACTCTTGTCCAGTCACCTGTACTCATGGCTTCCAACAATGTCACCTTTAATCAAGATCAGCTGACATTTATTTATCTTTTGGTGTTTTCAAAGTGATCATATCATTGTTGCTTTTAACTTTCTATTTTGAAACACTTACAAACTGACAGGGAATGTGCAAAAATAATACAAACCCTATACAGAGAACTCCAACATTACCCTAATTCCTGAGATGCCAGATCCAGGAAAATTTTGCCACATTTTCTGTATTATTATATCTATCCATCAATCCCTCTGTCCATTTTTGGAGCACTTGAGAGTGATGAATATATCATGCTCTTTGAATTACTTAATATTGTGTGATGTACATTTCCGAAGAACAAAGATATTTACTTAAGTGCAGTTATCTAGTTCCAGATATTTTAACGTAGATATAAAGCTTATATCTTTATATCTACATTCCA
The DNA here is from genome assembly GCA_004026745.1 of Myrmecophaga tridactyla. Classification (NCBI taxonomy): domain Eukaryota; kingdom Metazoa; phylum Chordata; class Mammalia; order Pilosa; family Myrmecophagidae; genus Myrmecophaga; species Myrmecophaga tridactyla. The sequence goes on along the minus strand of PVIY010013236.1, from coordinate 35,966 downwards.
TTTGTTCAAATGTCCTAATGATGTCTCTTTGAGCCTTTTCTCTTTCCTTGCTAGATCCTATCCAGGATCAAATATTGTATTTAATTGTCACTGTCTCCTTAGTTGCTCTTCCTTTTTTTAGTGTGGAAATATATGCATACGACATAAACTCATCTGTCCTAACCACTCACAAGTATACCATTCAGTGGGGTTAACCACATTCACAAGGTCGCAGTACCCTTTACCATCTTCCATTGCTAAAATTTTCCTATCTCCCCACCCCTACCACTGTAAACTGAATTCTAATTTCTGTCACTGTAAGCTGGCATATTCTCCAGTATTTTCATTTTGGGTATCTTGGGGCTTTAATATGACATCCTAAATCTATAACAATATCATTTCGTTTGATACCAACTTAACTGAAATAACGTACTCAAACTATATGCTAATAGCCTCTGTTTCCCCACCTTTCAGTAATTGTCATAATTACATATTTATACATTATAAGTGTAAACCATAGATTTGTCATTAGATTTTCATAAAAAAGTTTATAATGATCTAATTTACCTTTTAGATCCCATAGGAAGTAAAAAATAGAGATGAAAACCAAAAGTGCAATAGTACTGGCATATTTACTTATCTTACTACGTTTACTGGAAATCTTTATTTCTTCAAGGGACTTTGAACTATTGTCTATTATTCTTTCCTTTCATCTTGAAGAACTCTCTTTAGCATTGCTTGTAGGACTGATCTAATGGTGAAAATTTCCCTCAGCTTTTGTATATCTGGTAATGTCTTAATTTCTCCCTCAATTTTGAAAGATAGTTCTGCTGGATATAAAATTTCTGGTTAGCATTTTTTTTCCTTTCAGCACTTTAAATATATCATGTCACTGCCTTCTTGTCTCCATGGTTTCCAGTAAGAAATCAGCATTCAATCATATTGAAGCTCCTTTATATATGACAGGTTGCTTCAATACTTGTGACTTTCAGAATTCTCTCTTTGTCATTGGCATTCAACAATTTGATTAAAATATGTTGTGGTGTGTGTCCATTTATATTTGTCCTGTGTGGAATTCATTGAACATCTTGGATCTTTATATTTGCATCTTTGTTAAATTTGGGAAGTTTTCAGCCATTATTTCTTTGAATCTTCTTTTTGGCCCTTTCTCTCTTTCCCTTCTAGGACTTCCATAGTATATATATTGATATGCTTAATAGTGTCCCACAATTTCCTCAGACTCTGTTCATTTTTCTTCTTTCTTCTTTCTGATCACCAGAACAGATGATTTCAGTGATCTCATCTCCAAACTCTCTGATTCTTCTGCCAGTTACAATCTGCTTTTGAAACCTTCCACGGAATTTTTAGCCTAACTTACTGGGTTCTTCCTCTCTGTTTGGTTCTCTTTCATAATTTCCATCTCTATATTTGTTTTCTTTTTGTGTTCATCTACCATTTTCTTAATGTCCTTAAGTTCTTTGTCCAGATTTTCCTTTAGCTATCTGAGTATATTTAGGACTTTTTAAAAAAATCATCTATGCCTGGTATGTCCCAGGTCTGGTCTTCTTCCTGATGGCTTCTAATGATTTAATCTTCTCCTTTGCCTGGGCCATCACTTCCTGTTTCTTGTATGTTTTTCTTAATATTTTGTTGAAACCTGGACATTTTAATATCTTATTATGTTATCATTAGAATTTAGAATCTGAGGCATCTGTTTCTTGAGCTTGTATCCAGCTAATGTTATGATGAAGCTTTCCTTGTGTGCCACAGTCTAACAAAAAGAGAGAGGGGGGAGAAGGAAAAAAAGAAAACACATTTCTCAGTATTTCAGATTTACCGTGTCGATGCTCACCCTCAGGGCTTATTCATACAATGAATTTAGAGAACATCTCCAGGCCAAAGCATAGGAACCTTCCTGGTTCTTTCTGTATATGCCTCTTGCCTTGAGTGTATGATCCTAGAAATTCCCCTTTATACAGATACAAATGTCTCTTTTCCCTAGAACACCATTTCCTCATGGTACCAGGCAGTGCACTGTATGGCCTACTGTTAGTAATCCTTTGCCCAAGACAGCAATGACTTGACTGCCTTCCTACAGTTCTGTAGGAGAGCTCTGGAGCTGTCTTTTATACATAAGGCAAGTCCTGGGATGGAAAGCCTGCAATGGGTTTTCTGGTTTAGTCCCTCAGGCTATCACCAATATGATTGTGCCAGCTGTACATACTCCTAGTGTTTGCATGAAGGCTGCTCTGCTCCCTCCAGATCTAGGGCCAGGAATCTGCACTGGGAGCCAGGGCCAGGTCTGTGCTGAACCAGTGAGAGAGTGAGGTAAGGGGCAGCCAGGGCTCCGAAAGTTCCTACCACTTTTAAGTAGCCTCTTTCTTGGTTTGGCATTCTGTGTCTGCAAGCCTTTAACTGTTTCTGGGTCTTTGAGGAAAACGTTTCCACTGGGACTTACTGGTTGTTCAAAGCTTCTGTGAAGGATGCATCCCTGAAACTTCTCACTCTACCATCTTGACCAGGATGTCTCCAACTATTGTTTTGTTTTTGATTCTCTGTTCGAGAGTTCTGATCTTTATTACTTTACATTATATTGATTATAGCAGAATTAAATGCATTATTATACATTTGTGCAGTACCACTTCAAATTCTCTATTATATTTGTATATTCTCTTAGATGATTCAAATAAGTCCTAAAACAACATACACAAAAACACACACACATACCACTTAAATTTTAAATCTATGGATTGTTAATCATTCTACAGTTTGGGCCTCTAAGTGTGAAAGTACCTAGCAGAGTGCTTTGAACAGAGTAAGCCCTTAATAAATATCTGTTTAAGGGAATTGAATAGTTAGATGTATTTTAGGGACAGTGTAAAAGAAAATAGTGTGCTGTGAATGAAAATGCATGAATGGTCATATTTAAAATGTAACCACGTATGATGAAGGATAACTATAAAACCTAATGAAGTGTCAAAGAATTAGTGACATCTTTAGGGCTCTTGCATTCTTCTTCCTATATGCTCTGTCATTGTTTAATGTTTATAGCTTCTTCTTAACCAGATGGTAACTGTGTTTGACATTCTCATGGCAGTCATCTTCAGAGCCAACATTTCAGATGGGATTAAACTCAGCTAAACCCACCACCTCCATCTTCTCTAATCTAACATTAAACTGCCTCACTTGTTTTGCCTGCATTGGCAATTGATTGTATGGCCTCTGCTATAGTCTAGATAATCCACAATTTTAATCCACACTAGAATTTAAGTTTTAATCTAATGTCTTATCACTATCCACAGTATAAGTGTAACTACTGACAATATTGCCATAGTCCAAAGAACTTATTAATAGTGGGAAATTCAAGTCCTGAAGAAGCCCAGTTTAGAGGTTATTTATGGTCTTAGAATTCAGTTCTTCTTAAATTGCACACTAAACATGGTTATATATTATACCACAGGTAAGACCAGTCCTCTCCCTTTGTGTTTATGAGAGAAAAGCAACAAAATGAACAAATACTGATCAAACAATATCTTGTATTATGTATTCTTGTGTATCACATACAACCTACCTGTCTAAATCCTGCACCATGAAGCAAAGCCAATAACATGAAAAAACATTATTCAAGCAAAATTTCTATTAAATATCCTCCTCTATTTGTTCCATGTTGTCAAGCTTTTGGTGCTTACCCTTACTAATCTAATATGTTCAGAATGCGGTCTAATCTCTTCCGCTAAACCAAAGCTCTGGATATTTGAGCAACTATGAAAATCTCCCATCTTCCAATAAGAATACATTGAGAAGTAATTGTTATCTATATGAAGGCAAACTGTACTTTTATATGTCTGGAAATATTTATGCAATTTTTAAGATGCCTTTTGAATTTCAAGATGTCAGTAGATACCTGCCTACTAATATTACAGTTGATGTTTATTGTCACCATTTATGCCAGTGGCCAGCACATGGTAGATCTCAATTTATTTGTTGAAGGGATGAATGAATGAATGAATGAATGAATGTTCTTGACTGAAGAGTGTCTTGATTTACTAAGTGGATAAAGTCGATTTGTAACATTTGCTTCTATGGATTTTTACTGCCTGGAAACAAAATAAGTTTCATTGTTTTTGCCTTTTTTTGTCAATTTTTCCCCTAGTACTCATAACCAAAGGACATTTGAAAATATAATTTATTTTGAACAGTTGACAAGAAGGCATTCCTAACAGCAGGACTTGTACACTTGCTTAGAGCCTTCTAATAGGATGCTGTGTTATAAAGGGCCCCTCTATAGGAAAGCTCCTATTGTCACTTAGGAGAGATTAGAATATCTTTTCATCAGACAACAGCACATTTTTAGATCACTTCCTGGTAGTCTAAGATATACTCTGCTTCATTAAGTTTAGAAACCTTGTATCAAGGGACCGTCCTTATTAGAAACTAGACATTAGAAAACAGTGCTATTTTCTCTCTTGAAATTCTTTTTGTTTTTGAGCAAAAGTTAGAAGTTAGATTTTTGAGAAGTAAATCAACTTTGTTGTTATATGAAACTTCCTACCAGGAAAATTTATTGGAAACAAAAACTCTGTGCCTTGATTACCTTGGCCACAAGGACTTTAAAATAGCCAAATTAGATGCACAGGTGGTTCAGTGGTAGAATGCTCGCCTTCCATGAGGGAGACCCAGGTTTGATTCCTGGACCATGCACCCACACACACCCGTAGCCAAATTATGGTGCATCCCAATTGGGCATCTGTTCAGTAAGCCTGGGGGGAAATTGTTTAGATCTAATCTAAATTCTTTACTTGTATTACCTTATTTACTCCTTAAACAAACCAATAATATAACAATGAATATTAACTCCTTTTCTTACTCCTCAGTAAGAAAACTGAGGCTCAGGGAATATAAGCAATTTGCTGAAAGTCTCATAGCTTATAAAAGATATGGTCAGACTCCAGAGAGTCTGCCCAAAGAAACTGAGCTTTTAATCATGTGTTATGCTACCTTTCATTTGTTTGAGGCACGGCTAAGACCTTGAAAAATCTTTGACTTTGTGACTGCCTCTATAATCACGGTTAAAGCTAGTGTGTTACCAAGTATGCAAGCAGAAACAGAGAACAGTAAAGCTGTTTCAATTTGTGGAGACTAAGTGATCATCTAGACCAATTCAGTAAGACGTTGCTTCTACCAACCACCTTTGTCTCTTGCTTCTATTACTCACGTTTATGACTCCCAAATAATTAACACAAGTCATGGGTCAATAAATATTTGCAACTGTGGAGGATACTTCAAAAAATCTCTAAGACCCAGAAAACTGCTTTAAATTAGGAATTTATGAATAATTGTTGAGATTATCTAATCCTACACTCAAATAAGAACTATAAACAGTTAAAGATAAACGAGGCAAAAATTGCATATAGGTATGAAAAATAATAAGATCAGATACCCACCTCTAGTTGTCTTTATTAAAAATTGTTCTTAATGCAATAAATAGTCTTTGTTAAGATTCTTTGTTGTTTTTCTTCTACGATTAGGATATACTCTCAATCCAACCAGTAAATTCTGGGAAATTCACTGTTTTATTCCAAAACTTTAAAAATAGTCACAACATTTTTTATTTTACACTTTCATTTCTTCATTCTTTTTATCAACAAATCCTTGTACTGCTTAGTTGAAGTACAATATCTTTAAAAAGAAATTTCATTTTTAAATGTTCTTGCCCACCTGGAAATTCCTTTCCTTTCTCTCTACTCGCTTAATTGTATATTTACATTTTCTGTTTTGTGTGCTTTCTCTCTGCCAGGATCAACATTTTGTTTTTCATTATTTGAAGGATGTTTTTAAGCCTTTGGTGGGAAAGTTCTTACTCTAAAGTGTTTCTGTATTATGCAATACAATTACATTTCCAGGGTACCATAATTAAACACTCTTTTATGAAATCATTTTATAATCATAATTATGAACTATAGGTGAATATCTTAAATTTTTATGTACATAAATCTTAATAAAAATCCCTATGCATTTACCTAATCTACTAAATATATGATAAGGAAAAAGGAAGTGTAAGTTATTCCCAGCCTCTGATTGAACACAACGATATTCAGAGAAATGGGAAGGGTATTGTGGAATTTTTTTAATATAGAAGACATATTACAATGTTAGTATTTTGGAAAAGTATTAATTAAGAAATGATTATGAGATCTTGTTTTTAATTTTACTACTTCATTATTTGCAGTTGACATTCAAAAGTATAGGATGATATATTCGTTAACAAACATCTTTTCAAAGATATCAAATATGGCTTTGTCAAAAATCCTTAGTTTTCTGTAAAGAAAAAGAAGATTTTGGATTGAGCAAATATTGAATGGGTGCCTACAATATGTACCAAGTAATTTACAGCTGTCTCGTTTAATCTTCATAACAGCCCAATGATTTAATTGTATTCATAAAATGAAAGAATTGGGAGTGAGAGAGTATAAATGAGTAATATGCTAAACTGCCTCCAAAGCTGCTTGATATATTTCTGCAGGAAGAAATAAACTACAGTTTGATAATCCCTATACCATATCTCACAGACTGACAACACTTATTTTTTGTGAATTTCCATCTAAATATTTGAAATTTCCAAAGTACACATAAATTTCAATAAACCTTTAGAATATTTTTGCAGTTTATGATTGTCATTTAGAAAATAACAATTGAGGTAGATACAGGAGCAGAAAAAATTAAGACAGAAAGCAGATAAATAGCATAAAGAGATGAATTTGGAATAATATAAAGTCAGTGAAAACAGTCTTGAGGAAATGTGCTGTAATTAAAATTATACAATTCTCAGGTACTGTATTCATGGACTCATGTTTTCTATTGTCTTTCTCTCCTCTGTATTTGGTAATTGGTAAAGGGGGTGGTTAAGCTTTTTAGATTATGCTTAAAAGAGAGAAAGTGGAAAAAATGAACATTTTGGAAAGAACATAAAAGTGCTAGGTAGAAGACTTGGGACCTAGTTTGAATATACTAATTAATTGTTGGTTAACTTTGAGTACATACGTTTAATTTATTTTAGCTATTTTATACCTATGGCTTTTGGTATTCTAAATTAGCATGATTCTCTAAAACCAGTGATTCTTAGAAAAAAATGTTTATGACAGAATAAACAGATGAAATTGAAAATATCTGACAGCTCACAAGCTCTGCACTTTATCTGATTTTTAAATAAAATTCAATAATTTTTATGCAATCAGCACCTTTTGTTTTGTGTAGAAGTTGCTAAAGCATTGAAAGAGAAGCTGAAGTTATTAAAGATCAATAAAGTTGAAGGAAGAAATAAAATCTGAATAGTCATGAATATATTGAAAATTTAAATAGGAAATAAGTCCATATTATCTTTTATGGAGGGAGGGAACATTAAGGAGATTAAGGATTTCATTTCAGAACATTTCATGATTGGAATAAAAATGACAGCTACTCTAGTGAGTAAAGATAGAAATGGAAAGATAGGTGCAAACTGTTTCAAACTTACCAATGGTAAATGGGCATTGCCAACAAATGTACCTTAAGTTTACAAATAGATAACACAAATAATCAAGAAATAGATTTGGTTTTAAAATCATAACTATATTAATTTATATGGAAATTGATATTTTAGAGTTCTCCTATGAATCAAACTAAACTATAAGCCTGCATGAGCAATGAGTTATGTTCTTGATTTCAAAACTCTCACTTCTAACGTTCCAGGAGTTACAAGAATAAACAATTTTCCAAGAAAAGAAAGAGTATTTTTAATTAATTGCATTTGTGGCCAATACTTTAATTTTTAGTATGTTGTGACAACTATAAAATGTGACAGCATTTTTATTTAAATATAAATTATGAAGTTTTGTTGAGCCTTTTATTTTTTTCCTTGATAATAAAGTACTGTTTTGTTTTCTTAATTATAGACTAAAGGTTCTCAAACCATGACATCTTCAGGCACCCAGAAAAAAGTTAAGAGAACTCTGCCAAATCCACCTCCCGAGGAGACTTCCACAGGAACTCAGTCCACATATAGCACAATGAGCACAGTTTCCAGAAGAAGAATTTGCAGAACCAACACAATGGCACGAGCCAAGATTCTCCAAGACATAGACAGAGAGCTTGATCTTGTGGAGAGGGAATCAGCAAAACTTAGGAAAAAACAAGCAGAACTCGATGAGGAAGAAAAGGAAATTGATGCCAAGCTACGGTACCTGGAAATGGGTATTAACCGGAGGAAAGAGGCATTATTAAAGGAGAGAGAAAAGAGAGAGCGAGCCTACCTCCAAGGAGTTGCTGAGGATCGTGATTACATGTCAGACAGTGAAGTGAGCAGCACCAGACCAAGCAGAATAGAAAGTCAGCATGGCATTGAGCGACCAAGAACTGCTCCCCAAACTGAATTCAGTCCATTTATACCACCACAAACCCAACCAGAATCTCAGCTGGTTCCTCCTACGAGTCCTTATACCCAATACCAATATTCTTCCCCTGCTCTTCCCACCCAGGCACCAACCCCGTACACACAACAATCCCATTTTCAGCAACAAACTTTGTACCATCCAGTTTCACCTTATCAAACTCAGCCTGCCTTCCAAGCTGTGGCAACTATGTCCTTCACGCCTCAAGCTCAACCTACACCAACCCCACAACCTTCTTATCAGTTACCATCACAGATGATGGTGATACAACAAAAGCCACGACAAACCACGGTATATTTGGAGCCCAAGGTAACTTCAAACTATGAGGTGATTCGTAACCAACCCCTGATGATAGCACCTGTTTCTACTGAGAATACATATGGTGTTTCCCACCTTGGTAGTAAGTACAATAGCCTGGACTTAAGAATAGGTCTGGAGGAAAGAAGCAGCATGGCAAGTAGTCCAATATCAAGCATATCTGCAGATTCTTTCTATGCAGATATTGACCATCACACGCCACGAAATTATGTCCTAATTGATGACATTGGAGAGATTACCAAAGGGACAGCAGCATTAAGCACTGCATTTAGCCTTCATGAAAAGGATCTGTCAAAAACAGACCGGCTCCTTAGAACCACTGAGACTCGTAGATCTCAAGAAGTAACAGACTTCCTAGCCCCTTTGCAGACTTCCTCCAGATTGCATAGTTATGTAAAAGCAGAGGAAGACCCAATGGAAGATCCTTATGAGTTAAAGCTTCTGAAACATCAGATTAAACAAGAATTCCGTAGAGGAGCAGAGAGTTTAGATCACCTTGCTGGACTTTCCCATTATTACCATGCTGATACCAGCTATAGACATTTTCCAAAATCTGAGAAGTATAGCATCAGTAGACTCACACTTGAAAAACAAGCAGCAAAACAATTACCAGCAGCCATACTTTATCAAAAGCAGTCAAAGCATAAGAAATCACTAATTGACCCTAAAATGTCAAAATTTTCACCTATTCAAGAAAGTAGAGATCTTGAACCTGATTATTCAAGTTACTTGACTTCTAGCACTTCATCTATCAGTGGCATTTCTTCCAGAGCAAGGCTTCTTCAAGATGACATCACTTTTGGCCTTAGGAAAAATATTACAGACCAACAAAAATTTATGGGATCATCCCTTGGCTCAGGACTGGGCACATTAGGAAACACCATACGGTCAGCTCTGCAGGATGAAGTAGATAAACCGTACAGTAGTGGCAGCAGGTCAAGACCTTCCTCCAGACCTTCCTCTGTCTATGGTCTTGATTTGTCAATTAAAAGGGATTCTTCCAGCTCTTCTCTGAGACTAAAGGCTCAAGAGGCCGAAGCTCTAGACGTTTCCTTTAGTCATGCTTCATCATCTGGCAGAACTAAGCCTACCAGTTTGCCAATTAGCCAGAGTAGAGGAAGAATCCCAATTGTGGCCCAGAACTCTGAAGAAGAAAGTCCGCTGAGTCCTGTTGGTCAGCCAATGGGAATGGCCAGGGCTGCAGCTGGACCCCTGCCACCAATATCTGCAGACACCAGGGATCAGTTTGGATCAAGTCACTCATTACCTGAAGTGCAGCAACACATGAGAGAAGAATCACGGACTCGAGGCTATGATCGTGACATAGCATTCATCATGGATGACTTCCAGCATGCCATGTCAGATAGTGAAGGTAATTCGGGCCTCAAATTACCTAGTTACTCTCAAAACTCAAACTCTTATTTTACTGCATGTTTGATTTTCCTTCTCCAAGGATGTATTCTACTTTTCTTGGTGCGTCTTTTGCATGTTTACTTCAATTTTATTTCCTGTAAATGGAAATTTTATCTCATGTATAGATGTTGTGGCATGCTTTTCTTTCTTCCTCTTAAGTTTATTATTTTATTGTTCTGTTTCTTGATTGTTTGCTTAGTTTATTTGATGTTCACGTCTCTAAAACCATTGCCAGATAATTCTGTCAATAAAATATTGTCATCTTTTAAATTCTCAGTTGGAAAATTTTTCATTGTATGTTTCTTTAATTTTTAAATGCATTTTGATAGCTATTTGGTTTTTTCAGTTTGTAAAATTATTAATGTTTAGAGCCATTATGTATTTCCTGTTAGATTTTCTATTAGGAAGTTATTTCTTTTTTGATATCATTTTTATGATATCATTGTTCATTAATTCAAAAAATGTTCTCTTTTTGAGAACTGTTGGATAATCCTTGATTTTAATATAAGTAGAATTTTATAATTCTCCTTAAATAAATGATTTCTAGCTTATCTCCCTCTCATTATGAATGCTGTAATTGACAAGGTTGCATATTTTGCATTACATGCTAAAAATCTTAACACTAAATATCATTTGGAAATACGTAATCTTATTATTATGTATGTAACATTCTTTATATTTTAAAACTAAAAATTTGTTACTTTCATGAGTTTAGCTATTTGGAGCTGCAACTTTCCTGATATGTCTGTTTTACCTTTTCTCTTGTTTTTATTTTTTTTTATCATCCCATATTTTTTGACCTAAAATATTTTGCTAGTTTTTCATATTGAAGTGATATTTTAAGGCAAGTACAGACTTAACTGAAAACTGATTTCAAGTAGTTTTATCCTATAGAATCATAGGATTTTAGGAAATTATCTAGTTTAAGTCTAATTTTGAAGGTGAGAAAGAGGGTAGAGAAGTGTGAGAGCTTTGTTCACATGAGGATTTAAACTCTTGGTTCTTGGTATTTATCTTTTCCACCTGTGGTTTACTTTTGAATTTAGGTGTAGTTGGAGTTCTATAAATAAAATATTTCCAATCAAATAAAAGCATAATTACTTCATACCTTAGGAGGCGTCAAAGCACTAAGAGAACACGAACATCTGTCCTTTCAAACCGGGCCTCTTTCCTAAGGACACACAGGAAAATATACATTATAATGAAAAGAGTTTTCTTTCTAATTTGTATCTAGACATTCTAATTTGTATCTAGACACAGATATGATTTTAGAAATCAAATCTACAGTTAAACAGAACTTAAGTGATCACTGGATTTGAAGAAGGACTAACTGCTTTTTCTTTAGAAATTCCAAATTCTAGTTACTTTCTGATTTCTTTTCTCAACAGGGTATTGGATTGACCATTTTTATTGACAATAGCTCAATTAAATGAAAGAGCTAAGTTGTCTATTTTTTTATTTAACCAATTTTTAATGAATTGGAGGGAATTTGACAAACACAATTTTTCATAAAAGATTTTTTGTCAACATGGTGCAGACAGACAGATGTTTCTAGATATTCCAATAGGTGGCATTTTTATACCACCAAAAAACACTTCAAGTTTGGATGTTATGTACTCATGGTCATTAAAGACTAAGAATAAAAAATGCTTTGATAAAGAAGATGAGATATCATGTGCACAAATTATGATCACATAAAGATGGTGAAAAACTAAACAACTAAAATGAAATTTAAAAATAAAAATAAAATGTATTTAATATTAAGCACATACAAAATATTCCTAAAGATAATGCTAATAGAGAACATGACAAAGAACAACTATAACAGATTGAATTATATATGTATTATGTGTGCAAATTGTAGTGATTATCTTTAAAAGGTGTTTGTCACAAAATGTTATATATATTTTTTGCTTTTATATCACATAAACATCAGCAATGGCTTACTTTTCTTTGGAAATCTTATATTCCTCAAGTAATTAGAGAAAAAGTATAGCATTTCAGCAGGTTATTTAGTATTCGGTAGACAAAAAATTTTACTGATTTCAAATTGTTGTGTTTTCTCTGACTTCAATTAAACTCTAAAGTTATAGACTATAAATTGTTTTTCACATGTCCTATATGAGTGATTCAAGTAAAATTTGAAATTCACTTGAAATAAATCTAGGTAAACAGTTTACATTGCTTGATGGTTATGACCATCAGATTGAATTCCACAACTTGATATCCATACATGGTTGTTTGAGGTAAATAGAGCAACAGGCCTTTTTTCTGGGCGGACTAGAAAAAGTTAAGCCAGAAGCAGTCAAGTTATATATAAACTATTTCTACAACCTCAAGTCTTTCATTGCAACATTCTTTCAAAATGTATCCCAGGCAAAAAAAGCAGCATAATATCTACAAAATTTTAAAGAAATATTTTGACCAATATTTGTTACTTAAATAAAACTATTTGGGGAATTAAACTATTCATATCACTGTTCACAATGAACAGTGCTAGACTCAAAAACAGCTTAGCTGTATTTTGCATTTAAGAATTCAAGAAATATTATCAGCTTAAAAAAGGAGGAAGTGTTAATTTCTGGCAAATTATTTAAACTAATTTGGAAAATATTATTATTCATTTAATTTTTAATGTGCAGATTCAGCCATGGCATATCAAACTACTGCAATCATAAATGATAAACATTTAAGTACAACTTGGTCTAAGTGATGAAGGCAGAATTCAATAAATAGCAGAGTAATTCAGTTTGCTCTTGGTTCATCTATGGATTTCTAAGCAAAGATGGAAAACATGTTCATTCATATAAGGTTGCATTAGGATTATTAGATATAGGGTTATTACAAGAAGTAACAGAAAATCAAGTAATCAAATTGAAATAAATTGCCAAATTTGAATCAGGTTGAAATTCTGCCTTATCTGCATAGACACAGCTAAGAAAAAATACACATTTTAGAGGATTGTATTTCAAATGGAATTTGGAAAGTTAAATATTCACGTGAAATAATTTACCAAATTATACAAGATCTTAATTTATTCAAATTGGTAGGGTTTTTTTCTTTTCTTTTCATGAGAAATATATAATGAAGGTGCAGTAATCTCTTCCACGTTGCTGGCAGAGGTGGAGGGGGTGGGGGACAGGGGCTATGGGCTCAGGGTTCGATTCCTGGTGCAAAAAAAAAAAAGACAAATGACATGTTTTAAGGACAGTGCGATGGTGGACCTGGGTCAAAAGTGTATTTCCAATGACAATTAATTAGGGGACCTTTTACAAAGAATAAAACAATTTAAGATATGCCAAATTCTATATATTAGATAAAATAAAATTTTAATCACTAATAGCATTAAAAGACCTTGGAGGAAATTAGGAACTCAATAGAAAGAATATTTCAAACAATAATTCTCTACTTTAAATATAGTTGCATTTTCAAAAAAATATTTTAAGTTCACATTGCCTGTGACATATAATTTTAAAAATAAGTACAATCAACGCTTCGAGCTAATGCCTAATTCAATGAGCTCTTCAGAAATTTGTTTTTCTATTTTGATGTAAAAATTCTTAGATACATTTTTAAATATTAGGCTACAGGTGTTTATGGCATACTTGTACCTAGCGATATTACCTGGGAGCCTATAGCTAGAGTATGATACATAGGTAAAGAATGCATCAGTAGCTGCTTGCATGGTGGTAGGATGGAGAGGAATAGAAGAGTAGCTATTCTAAAAGGCTTCCAGGGAATATCCAGAGAAAAGTCAACAAAGAATGACCTTGGAAAACAAGAAGTTCACACTAACCAGGAATGAAAATCTGACAGGAAATAGTAGGTGGGAGAAAAATTGGGCCTAGCACAGTTATTTGCATAAATTTTAAAAGGTTGAAAGATTATTAGCAAACTAGAGAGACATATTAATTTTCCAGAAAATTGTTCTAATTGGAAGGGAAAGTAGAAATGCTGGTCTTAGATTTCTTTTAGAATTCTGGTGTTAGTGCAATTTGGCACATACTTCCCAGGGGATAATATGTAATAGTTGGATTAGGTTGAGAGCATAGAAATTTATAATATAATGTCCATAATACATAAAATTAATAGTAAAGGCAACCAAATTTATTTTGCATCTTGAGTCATTATTTGTCAGGTAATGAAATAAAACTAAAATGTGAGAGTAGGTGACTAAGTCAGAATAGTATTTCTTTTCTAACTTGAAATAAATTTTCAACAACTCATCAGATTTTAGATGAGACATGATGTGAAAGTGTTTAACCAGCAATTATTTCAGATAAATGTGTCCCAAAGAATGTTGCACAAGAAAATTTAAAATATTGGCTGAAAGACTTCTTCATACACAAATTTAGAGAAATATAGAGCTAAATAAAGTTAAACATATGCTTTAAGATGGAGCAACATTTTAATATAATGGCAATATCCATTTTTCATCTTCAAAAGAAAATGTTGCATCTTTAAAATGGAAATACTTTCTCTCTGAATATCTTGAGGAAAAAATGTGTATTGAATACAAATAAAATTCTTAGCTGATTCTAATGGATTGTATAAGCAATTCAAGTCAAACCAATTTAACATAAATGAATTGTTCTGAAAATGGCTTTTATTTTTGCTGTAATAGAATATTATTAGCATATATGCAAATTCATTTTGGTAAGTGTTATGCTTTGAAAAAATTAAATATTTTAGCCCTTAATTATGTAAAATTCTTTAAACAATAAAAATTTTCAAAAAAGTCAAATCAAGTGATCATTAACTAATAGAGGCTCTAAAAGTAGAGAAACTGATTTCATTTTTCCACAGCTACTTATATTTCTTACTGTATTAGCCAGTCTTTCTACTGTTTCATTTTCTATACACCTTTGCAATTTGCTTTGAATAGAAACTTGAAATAAATCAGCATAACATGAATTTCTCATCAAAAGGGCAATATTTAAATGTATTTCATAGTGAACATTAATGTTTATTATTAATAATATATTAATGTCAATATATTTAAGACCGACTGGATTTATTTTATCTCCTTTTAAAAATTCAATTATGTTTTGTGTTGCTATAATGGTTGAACAGGTGTGTGCATCATCTCTAGGTTATTCCATAATAAATGTTTTAACATAATTGTATTTCAACATAATATCACAAATTTCTGGTCACAGTGAGAGTTGTAATTGAAATGGATACGTGGTTAACAAGTTTGGTGCATGCTGGTGCTGCAGACCATCTGCTGCCCTCTCTCAGGTGTGTAGTTGAGGTTGCAATGTCTGATGTTTCATTGGTCTCCAAAGCCTATCACCTGCGCCGTGAAGAGACCGATTGGTTTGACAAACCCAGGGAGTCTCGTCTGGAAAATGGACATGGTCTGGACCGAAAACTGCCGGAAAGATTGGTCCATTCTAGACCACTTAGTCAACATCAAGAACAAGTAAGTGCTATATTTGGTAATCTCTTAGATTTCTAAAAGCAGGGACAGGGATGGGTGGGAGGGGACTCGATTTTCCATAGAATGGTCTCAATTATCCTAACATGCAGGGACTTTTGCCAATCAAGTTGACAAATTATTATATTTTCACAGTAACTTGAAGTGCTAAGCACCCTCCTTCTGCTATAATTAAATCAGCTATGAATGGTAGACTTTGAAGTATAGCTGGAATGCTTTTAAGAACCAGACAATTTTAAGTGATTCATTCCTCCAAAAGATAATTAAGTTCGTATAACATATCAAGCACTGCTATGCAGGGAGAATGCATGGTGTTCCCAAACAGCTTACAGAATATTAAGCAAGATGTATTTTGGGAAGGTTACAATGTTTTCCAAAAATAGCATATTCAGGTACTAAGGAATAGCAAAGCAGGACATGACCAAATCAAGTCATCTGGGAAATGGAAGACTAAATTACTTGGGGATTAGAAGGGAACTGATATTTTATACAGTCTATGATATAGAAATATTATTTGTTTTACATTCGTTGTTGGACTTTATCTTCAGGCCAACTCATGAAGTATGTGTTATTAATATCATTTTATAAATGAAGGAACTGAAACCTCTAGAAATAAATTTCAAAATCAATATGTGATAGAAAAATTCATGATTTTATTCATTTTAGAGTAAATGTGGTGATGTAAGAAGTTGAGTTTTGAAAGATACCTAGGAAATTAACAGTTAAATAAATTGAGGGAGAGATGCCTCTGATAAGTCAAATGGCACTAAATCAATTGCCTCAGCAGATCAGGTATTTACAGACAATGTACTCACTTTGGCCATTAAAATACTCAGAAAAGTGATAGTTGACTTGTTTCACTTACATTAGCTCCTCCATCAAACTGTCTGTATAGTGATTTATTGATATAGAAAACAACTATATTTTGAACAATTAACTAGAGCCATCGTAGCATATAGTTTAAGTGTTTGTGAAATTGAGGTATAAAAGAAAGAAAACAAACCATTGCATGTAAAAGTACTGTCTAAAAGACAAATAATCCATACTGATAGATTTGATTTCTCCCTATGCAATTTCAATATTCATGGACATATTTCCCACTGTTAAATAAAATTTCCTTTTCTCAGAATTGTTTTCTGCTTCATTTTTCACATGCTATCTTATTTTCTCAGAATCTTGGGATTCTTCTCTATATATTGCAAATATTGCTTTACTAGTTCTTGGTATCTTTAATAAGTTTTTGATTGATGATTGTGTTTACCTCTATAAAAATGTCAAAACACTTCCATCTCTTAGTACTTCATTTTAATGTATCAGACTATGAAATTATACTTTCTTTAGCATATCTCGTTATTCTTACTATTGCATTTATGGTTATATTTCTATCTAATTTAGTAGATCTATTTGGAAAATAAGGTCATTACTTAAATCATTCTGAGCATGTTAAAGAAAATTTACATTTACCTCCTTTTTTCTGTAATTACTAAAATAATAAATTTATAAGTTGAAAGCATCTTTGAATGTATTTTATTAATAAAAATATTTCTATAATGACTTGTTATACCTTACCTCTCTCATTTGTTTCTCAGAACTTTATTATTACACACATACCTGGATCTAGTCAATAAAATGCAAATACTTTAAGGAAATCATAAGATGAAAAATATAAAATGAAAAGCTAAAAATAAATTCTAAAGAGTTTTTTTCCAGCACTACTATTTCTACAGATATTCAGAATAGTCTTCCACAACAAATTTATCCAACTTTTCTTTGAGGATAAATTTTAAAGTAATCTGTATTCAACTCCAAACACATTTTCTAAAGTTCTATTATATGCAGATGAAACATAGATGTCTATAATTACATTTTTTGTTCCTAATTTTCTGTTATTAACATCTACAGAGCTATTATTTTGACCCATTGAGATTGTAGTACATCATGTTTTAAACAATATGTAATTACCGATCAATATAATGCAAAACTAAGCAGAGGATATATTTGATAATAATTTAATGAGCCCCTTCTTTTTTTGGGTAAAGTAAAAAGTGTAGGAAACCTTATTAAAATTATACATAGGTAAACATCATAGGGTAATAGGTAGTTTCTTGCTAGAAATAAGTTTTTTACATTTTAGTTTAATATTTTATTAGAGAAGTAGGTTAACAGAACAATCCTACATAACATTTACATTTTTATACATTTTTGCATTAGCATACGAACAAAAAACTGCACATAAATAGTTATCAAAACTGCAAATACATAGAGTTATCAATTAGTTTTAGAGTGAACAGCCATATATCCACCACACAGGCCCTGAAAAGGGAATATACCTGCACCCAGAAACCCTTACAAGCACCTCCCAGACCATACAGGTAACAAATATGCTGACCTTAATTTTCTTTGTTTTCTTATAGTTTTCTACTTAGACGCTACATGAAAGATAGTATGCACTTTGATTACAGTCACATAAAGTTCAAAACTCATACCTTTTGCATTATTTATCCTCAAATGTTTTCTTCTTCATTAACTCATCATAACTGATCTTAGTCTAGAAAAAATAGCAAAATAACACCCTTGCTTTTTTTTTCACTTCTTTTCATCTTTAATCATAAAAAAAGTAATATTGAGCTCTTGGTGCCAATAAACTCTGATGCCTTTATCTGAACACTTATGCATAACCAGAATTTATGCTCATAAAAAGCTCTGGAGGCAAAAGTAATAAATGCAAATTGACTAATGCAAACCTTAATTTACCTACTTTAGAAAATATTTTATGTAAAAACAGCACATAAGAGAGAAAAAAAGAATATTCTGAAATTTTTATTAGATTGTAAATCATATTAACTATAAAATATACCAATCTCCAAATTTATATTTGTTTCTTTTCAAATGCACACATTTTGCTTAACCAAAGCAAAATGTTCATTGACAGTTCCAGTCCGCTTTGTAAATTGAGATCCCATAAGCTCTGTTTTCATTTTTTCTCAGTCACTTCATCTATAGACAGATTACGACCACAGGTGACTGTAAAGGTTGGCACTTGACAAGTACAGCATGTCTTCACTCTCTATACTAAAGCCCACACCCTCCGCAATTTCATGCAACTGCTGTACTGAGGTACATTTAGTTCCTATGGAAGACCCATGTCTCTGTTTATTCTGGGACTTTGAATGCTCTGTTTTCTCTCCTTAGACACTGTCCTCCTTTTCTTTTAGCTAACCCTACTAATCACACAGGTCTCCATATACATGTACGATCCTACAAGCAGCCTTCCCTGACACTAACTCACCACTTTCCCCCATCCAGGTTAAGTGTTCTCTGCTCTAATAGAACCCCTTGAATGATGTCTTGAACTGTGAGCTCTTAGAGAGCACATATATATATATGTTTACTACAGTGCTGGAACCCAGTAGGGCTCTTTGTCTCCTGCATCTAGCATGGTAGCTGGCCCATGATATTTAAGTGAGGGAATGGATAAATGTCTTTATAAATAAATAGTATGTCAACATAAGAGTTATTACTTCATAATTTGTGGTATTAATTCCTTATTGAAATTTATAGGCAGCAAAGAACAATCCTTCTTCTTGGAAGGCATACAGATGATATTTCTGTTGATGCAGAATCACCAAAAGACAATGATATCAGAAACTAGTCCCCCCGTGAGAGATATGAGGCCCTGCTTAACATCAGCTTTGCCCTCTGGCCTTACCCTACTCATATTCGGCAGAAGCAGCATCTACTCTATACCTACCTCCATCTGAGGAGGACTCACAACTTTAACCTGCAAAGTTTGAAAAAAGTCACAATTCTTCTCGTTCATACATGGGAGACACATACTTCTGCTTTTTATAGACTTTTGATCATATCAGTCATAATTTTAGCACTTTAATGCTTTAAGCTTTTTAAAATGTACACACAAAGCTGGTTGTAGACAGTATCTGAAACTATAGGGGATTTTTATTAGATCCTCTGCAAGCTGGATTCATAAAAATGAAGAAATCCCTCCCATTGACATCACCACAATATAAATTAAAATGCTATACTGGCTAGCTGATAAAATTTTCATGAAAAATTTAGGAAACCTGACTACTCTTCTAGACTGTGCAATAGTTGAACTGTAAGACTAAATCAACTTCTTCTGATTTGGGAGAATGGGAAGAAATAAGGCCAAAAGGCAAAACTGTGTTTTATTAGTTTATTTTTGATCAAATGGAATAATTGCTTTTAAACTCATTATTCAATAATCCATGAAATTAGAAGATATTTGAAATGAAAGAATTTTCACCAATTGTAATAAACTATAAACAGTGCCAAAGCAAAATTTACTTATCTAGAGTTATTGGATCTCAATGTATCCAGTTTGATTTTTAACCTACATAAAGATCTTTAATTGCAAATTAGGGGAGGGAGGAGGAAAAGAAGCTAAAATAAAGGAAAGTAGAAGGAGAAAAGATAGAGGGAGAGAAAGAAAGAGGGCAGAAGGAGAGAGGCAGGAGAGGAGAGAGACAGAGAACACAGACAAGAGACATTAGGAGAAAATGAAAATATAAGCTCTTCTTGGTATAAATATAAACTTTTCAGTGGATTACGCAGTTAGCATCAGTATGAACTATCTAGATTGATTGATTATACTGCCCTTAATGTTATTATAATACTGAAAAAAATATTTTTGTTTTACTATGAAGGATTCATGTCACTAGTAGGTATCTACTCTTGTTTGGAGAGTGTTTTATGTTGATCAGAATCTCACTTATATTTATTCTTTCCTAAAGAAAAAAAAGGCTATGATTTTAGCTTTTATTTTTTTTAATCTATTTAGCTTTTAATATTCCAAGTTCTACAGTTTTATAGCAGGATTTACTAAGGCATTTAGGACCACACCAGTTTTCCAAGAAAATATCTTTCCTCTTTTTCTAAATATGCATCTCTTTAATTCTAAATTCTATTTAATATTTTGCTTAACACACTTCTTGAACATATTCTAAAATAGATAGTATGAAATACCTGTCTTTACTAAACTTTAATTTGTAATTTATGTGGAAAAAAATTCTCTTTAGGTAATAGATTCACGATACCATATTAATAAAATCCTACTAATATAGATCTGAAAAATATTGTACTGTTTCTAACTTTGATTATTTCACAGCTCCCTTTCGAAAGCAAAACTCCATTAAATATAAATCACAAGCTTTTGTTTTTGCTTTTGTTTCAGAACTCATTTTACCAGGTGAAAGTAGAGATAATGCAGTCTATAATATTCTTATATTCAGTCTTGATGAGAACTGAAATCAGAGTTGCAACAATAGCTTCAAGGGTCATTTCTTCTACCCTAAGGAATGTCTACTACAACAAATGAGAAAAAATCCTATCACTAACACAACCTTTGAGTACAGAGAAGCCTGTGGAAAATAATAGAATGCACAAAGACTTTATTTACTCAGATGTAGTCCCAGCATCCAGTGTACATTGAAACTCCTATTGGAAGTACTCAGCAAAAGTACAATTCCAAAATAAAATCAAAGCAACATAACCACAGAGCAATCCAATGACTGACAGAGATTCAGGGCATGAGGATCTTTGCTACATTACCTCCCATAGCATCACCTATTCCTGAAAATTTTTAAATAGCTTTTCACTTGTAGCAGAGCAAAATCAGCAGTTGACAATTTTCCATCCACAATCATTATCCACCGTTATCAGTATTGTCTACAAACTAATGGAGTAATAGACATCGTTCAAAATCTATCACATACTATTACATTATCTTCCCAAACACAACAAACTGGTTTGCACTAGCAATTTGTTATAAGTACAAAGACCATAGTGAACTCAGAAACCAATAATACCTCTATATGGTATAGGATGCTCAAATTGTGATCATTTGAGAATCTCTAATATATTTTCGTTGATTTTCAAAATGCAGTTAAATAAGCTGGTCAATTATATTGCCGTGTAAGACTTTAACATTGAGTGTTCATCTTATCGTATGTATGTCTTAGATTCTGCAGATGAATGGGAAGACTATGCACTACATCTTTCCTCATGCAAGGATAAAAATAACACGGGACTCTAAGGATCACACAGTTTCAGGTAAAGCAAATTTTAAAATCCAGTCCTTTTTTTTTAATGTCAAGTGAAGTATATATTTGGACTTCGGTTTAGGAGACTCTTGGAATTATAGTGAACATTATTTTTAATACCAAAAATTGTGTTTTAGAAGATGTCAAAAATAAGAAGGCTATACATTAGAATGAACATAAATGACATTAACGATGTGATCGTTACTATGAAAATTTACTAGATGGTGTTTATTTAGATGATTTTTGTTTAATTTTAATTTTAATTAAATTCTTTGTTAAATTTTATTAGAGGCAATATTGCATGCGATGCATTGTTCCATAATCATTCCTCTACGGAAGATTTATAGCCACTGTTTTTAGTACTATACATAATGTTCTTATCTCCTGTATTCTTTGAAGCAACAAATATCTCTGTGCCTACTCAATTTGATCACTGTCAATTTTGCTGAGTTTTTGTGTGTATGTTTGTTTGCTTGCTTGTTTGTGTCTTTTGTAAACCAAACCTGATGATCGAATTTTTTAATTATTTTTAAATAATGTTAGGCTCCCAGAAAACATGTAAAAACAAAAAACTGATAGTTTTGAGAGGTATTGTAATTTTTTCTTTAAACTTTATATTTTGAAATGATTTCAAACTTACAGGACAGTTGCAAAAATAAAACAAACCCCATACAAAGAACTCCAACATACTGCTATACCCCACCCCAGATACCCAGGTCCACAAATTTTAATATTTTGCCACATTTGCCTTAAATTAATTTATTCTTTCTTCCTTTCTTTCTTCTGTCCTTCCTTCCTTCCTTCCGTCCTTCTTTCCTTCCTTCTCTTTCTTTCTTTCATCAATCTTCTTATCGATCAATTTATACATTATCTGAACATATGAGAGTAGGTTATATGCATGATGTCCTTTGAACCCTTGATACTTGCATGTACATTTCCTAAGATCAAGGATATTTACTTATATAACCACTTTAAGTGCAGTTATTAAAATCAAGAAATTTAAGATTGATATAAAGCTTGCAGTCTATATTCCAATTTTTTCATATGTCCCAATAATGTCCTTTCGAGCCTTTTCTCCTCCCTGGTTAGATCCTATCCAGGATCACATAGCATTTAACTGTTATTGTCTCTTTAGTCACTCTTTCTTTTATTATTTTATTGAGGGAATATAAATATGCAACCTAAACTTTCTCATCTTAATCACTCCAAAGCATTTATATTTACCCATGTTATTACCCTCTTTATTTCTTTATTTCTTCATGGAACTTGTATCTATTGTCTATTGTTGTTTCCTTTCAACATGCAGAATTCTCATTAGCATCTTTTGTAGGGCTGGTTGGGTTGAGAGGTGACAAACTCCCTCTGGGAGTTTCATTTTTGAAAGATAGCTTTTATGGGCATAGAATTCTTGGTTGGCATTTTTTTTTCTTTCCACACTTTAAATATGTTAGCCCCCTGGTTCCACGTTTTCTGAGGAGACTCAGCACCTAATCTTATTGAGCTTCTCTATATGTGATACATTGCTTGTCTCCTGCAGCTTTCAGAATCCTCTCTTTATCTTCGGCATTCAGCAGTTTGATTATGATATGTCACATTGTGAGTCTACCCTGGTTTATCTTGTTTAGCATTCGAGGAGCATCTTGAATTAATATATTTATGTTTTCTGTTAAATTTGGGAAGTTTTCAGCCATTATTTCTTTGAAACTTCTCTGTGGCCCTTTTTCTCTTTCTTTTGCTTCTGGGACTTCCATGGAGTCTATATTGCACAGATTGCTCAGGTTCTTCACTTTCCTTCCTTCTTTCTGCTCCTCAGAATTGATGATTGCAGTGATCTCATCTTCCAGTTCACTGATTCTTTCTTCTGCCAGCTCCAATCCACTGCTGAATCCCTCGAAGACATTTTTTATTTTTCTTACTGTGGTCTTCAACTGTGCTTGGTTCCTTCTCATAATTTCTGTATAATTACTGATTTATTCTTTGTGTTCATCTGTCATTTTCCTAATGCCCTTTACTTATTGTCCATTCTTTCCTTTAACTTTTTCAGCATATTTAGGACCAGTTTTTTAAAAAGTCTTTGTCTGGTATATACCAACTCTTGCCAACGGTTTCTAAGTTTAATTTTCTCCTTTGCTTGTGCCATGGCTTCTTGAGTCTTTGTATGTAATCTTTTGTTGAAACCTGGGCATTTTGATAATTTAATTTATTTGCTCAAATTTAAACTCTGAAACATCTGTCTTATTTAAGCTTGTATCCAGCTAGTGAAGACTGATCTTTCCTTGAATGCCAAGAGCTAACAAAAAAAAAAAAAAGAAGGAAAAAAGAAAACACCTTTTCCACTCTTTTCATATTCACCTGTGCTAATACTCTCCTTTACAGTTTAGGCATGCAAAGCCTTTAGAGAATAACTAAAGGCCAAATCACAGGGCTGCCCACCCTCTGCCTCCATCCTTTCTGTACCTGTGTCTTTTCCTAGGTATATGTGCATGGCCCTAGGATTTCTACCTTTCTACATTTAGATGGATCTTAATGTCCCCTCTTCCCAAGGAAACGGTATTTCTCATGATCTTGGCAATGTACTGCATTGTAAACAGCCAGTAAACCTTTGCTTCAAAAGTTAAGATTTGACTGCTCTCCTACAACATTCTGTAGGAGAGCTCTGTGACCTGCCTCTACATTCATGGTAAATTCTAGCATAGCAAGCCTGTGATTAGTGTCCAGATAAATTGTCAGAAACATGCATGTGCCCAGTTTGTGCATAAGGGTTACTCTGTTTCCTGTGGAAATAGGACCAGAGACCTGCTCTCAACTTGGTAGGTTGACTCCTTGCCAAGCCAGTGAGGGGATAGAGGAAGGGCCAGCAGAGGCACCAATAGATCCTACCATTTTAAGCTGCCTTTTACTGGATTTGTCTCTTTCCCTGTCACTACAATCCTTTAACTGTTTTCTGGTGCTTTGAGAAAGCTGTTTCTGCCAATTCTTGCTGATTATTGAAAGCTTCTGTGGAGGGATGGAACTCTGCAGGCCTCTTACACCACCATCTTTATTAGGACAGGATCCAGATGATATAATTTTTATATTACAGATTTTAGATTCCATTTTTTATAATAATGAGATGATATATAAATTTTGCCATAATTATTGAATTTTAAGAGATAAATTATTACTCATTTTCTCACTCAACTATATTCTTTATGTTTCATAGAAATCAAATGATCTTTCTGTATCTCAATAGGAAAAACTCATGGATTATGTGTGGGTAAATGTATAGGCAGTATATTTTAAACTGTATATGTGCTGGGCTTTTTTTAAAGCATGGATATAACAAAGAATAAACCATATATTTCTTCAGTATACCTATTATCATTGCAGAATTTAGAACATGGAGCATGTAGATTTGCTTTGAACTATTTTCCTTTCTTTATTTTCATAGAGAATGAATTAAGAGTCTAATCTTGGGCGGGCCACAGTGGCTCAGCAGGCAAGAATGCTTACCTGCCATGCCAGAGGACCCGGGTTCGATTCCCAGTGCCTGCCCAAGTTAAAAAAAAAAAAAAAAAAGAGTCTAATCTTGTTTTTCTTTTAAGATTGGGTAATTTTTCATCTACCAGAGACAGATAATACAACCTTTCATAGTTTTTTGCTGTTCACACTGAATTTTAAGTACCAATGAAAATTCCAAGAGTGAATCTTAAATTCCAGATTTTAATTTTTATAAGTAATTACTTGCTGCAAACTATTTCAGTTCCCACCAACATATAAGTAAAACAATATAATACTTCCCAGCAATGTTAAAATTATTCTTTGTTTTATCAGTAAGTACAAGAAAAATCTTCAGATTATTTCTACTAGATTGTCAGGATGCTATATCAATATTTTCTAGCCATATTCTTATTCTTTTAGCATATTAAAGGAATAATCCCCTCAAAGTCATCTGTCCTTTGCAACTCATTATTGTTATTGATTTTCTTTTACTAAAACTAGAAAAACATATTTTAACTGCAAATTTTATTGAGATATATTCACATACCACATAACCCATCCAAAGTATACAATCAATGAAAGAATATTAAGACAGTATTGTTCATAGACTGTAGCTTGTAATAGTTTTTTTATCCCATATATCACTTTATTAGAACTCTTTGTACAAATGTTGTATATTCGTACTAATTTATGAAAGAACCTAATTTTATATTTGTGGTGTTAAACAGTGTTCACCTCAAGGTCACTGTGTTATACAATCCCATATTTTAACCTCTAGCTTTCCTTCTGTTGACAAACATGATTTTGAAATCCTTTTCAACCAAATTCACCTACAATTCAGCACTATTAATAGTTGCAATAAAGAGCTATCCTCACTCTGTCCATTTCCAAATATCTAAGTTCAATCTTGTTAAAAATTCTGTATTAAGCAATCACTTCTCAGTTTCCAGCTTCAATCTATCTCTTGGTAACTTATATTCTAAGTTTTATGACTATGAATTACATATTGTAGTTAGGTCATATTAGTAAAGTCATATAATATCTGTCCTTTTGTGTCTGACTTATTTCACTCAGCCTCATGTTCTCAAGATTCATCCATGCTTTTGCATTCTTCAGGACTTCATCTCTTCTTACTGCTGAGCATATTCCATCATACGTGTACAGCACAATTATTTATCCAAGTTGATGGAAACTTGGATTATTTCCATCTTTTGGCTATTGTGAATAATGCCACTCTGAACATCAGTGTGAAAATGTCTGTTCAAGTCCCTGCTTTCAGATCTTCTGAGTATATACTGAGTAGCAAAATGGCTAAGTCATAGAGCAATTCGATATTTAGTTTTCAGGGGAACTGCCAAACTGTTGTCCACAATGTCTGTACTACTTTACATTACTGCCAGCAGTAAATAAGTGTTCTTATTTCTCCATATCCTCTTCAACACTTGTAGTTTCCTGTTTATTTAATAGCGGCCATTTTTACAGGTATGAGATGATATTTCTTTGTGATTTTGATTTGTATTTCCTTGATAGCTGTTCTAGCTTTCTAGCTGCTGGAATGCAATACCAGAAATGGAATGGCTTGTAAAAAGGGGACTTTAATCAGAAGCTAGTTTACAGTTCCAAGGCTGAGAAAATGTCCAATTTAAGGCATCCAGGGAAAGACACCTTGGTTCAAGAAGGCTGATGAAGTTCAGGGTTTCTCTCTCAAGTGAGAAGACACATGGTGAACACAGTCAGAGTTTCTCTCTCATCTGGAAAGGCACATAGTGAACACAGTCAGGGTTCCTCTCTCATCTGGAAGGGCACATGGCAAACACGGCGTCATCTGCTAGCTTTCTCTCCTAGCTTCCTGTTTCATGAAGCTCCCCAGGAGGCATTTTCCTTCTTCATCTCCAAAGGTCGCTGGCTGGTGGACTCTGCATCTCGTGGCTATGTCATTCTGCTCTGCTCTCTCTGAACCTCTCATTCTCCAAAATATTTCCTCTTTTATAGGACTTCAGAAACTAATTAAGACCCACCCAAATGGGTGGAGAGATGTCATCACCTAATCCAGTTTAACGACCACTCTTGGTTAAATCACATCTCCAGGGAGATGATCTAATTACAGTTTCGAGCATACAGTACTGAATAGGGATTAGAAGAAACGGCTACCTTTGATTAGGATTAAAACATGGCTTTTCTAGGGTACATATATCATTTCAAACCAGCACAATAGCTAATAAAGGTGAACATCTTTTCTTGTGCTTTTTAGCCATTTGTATTTCTTCTTTGAAGAAACATCTATTCATGTGTTTTGCCCACTTTATAATTGGGTTGTGTTTTAGTTTACTAAAGCTGCAAGAATGCAATATACCAGAAAGAGGTTGGCTTTTAATATGGGGATTCATTAGTTTACAAATTTACAGTTCTAAGGCCATGAAAATGTCCAAATTAAGGCATAAGCAGGACAACACCTTCTCTGAAAAAAAGCTGCTCACATCCAGGCTTCCTCTGTCAGAAAGCAAGGCACATGGCCTGTGTCTGCTGGTCCTTTTAGTCTCTGAGCTCTCTCCAGATGAATCCAGTGGGTTTCTCTCTCTAAGCTTTTCTCTCTTTTATCCTCATAAAGGACCCCAGTAAAGGATTAATGTCCAACTGAACTGGGTGTGTCACATCTCAGTTGAAACAACCTAATCAAAAAATCCCACCCACTATAGCTCTGCACCCACAAGAGTGGATTAAAAGAACATGGCCTTTTCTGGGTATATAACAGATTGAGATGACCACAGGTTGTTTGTATTTTTATTGTTGTGTTGTAGGATTTTATATATATATATATACACAGATTATCAAGCTCTTACCAGACATGTGGTTACCAAATGTTTTCTCTCATTGAGTTGGTTGCTTTTTCACCCTTTAGACAAGGTCCTTTGAAGCTCAGAAGTATTCAGTTTTAAGGCGTTCCCAATTATTTACTTTTTCTTTCATTGCTTTTCTTTTGGATGTAAGGTCTAGGAAGTGACTTCCTATTATTAGATCTTAAGATGTTTCCCTATATTTTCTTCTAGAAGTTTTATGATACTGGCTCTTATAGTTAGGTCTTTGATCATTTTCAGTTAATTTTTGATTAGGGTATGAGGTAGGGGTCCTCTTTCATTCCTTTGGATGGATATCCAGTTCTCCCAGCACCATTTATTAAGAGAATATTCTGCCCCAATTCAGTAGATTTGTAAGTCTTGTCAAAAATAAATTGACCATATATCTGAAGGTCTATTGCTGAACTCCCAATTTGATTCCATTGATCAGTATGTATATCTTTATGCCAGCAACATGCTCTTTTGACCATTGTGGTTTTATAA
The DNA here is from genome assembly GCA_004026745.1 of Myrmecophaga tridactyla. NCBI lineage: Eukaryota > Metazoa > Chordata > Mammalia > Pilosa > Myrmecophagidae > Myrmecophaga > Myrmecophaga tridactyla. Next base: position 7,492 of record PVIY010013236.1, on the reverse strand, counting down.
TAAGATTTAAAGTCAGGAAATATGAATCTTCCGACCTGAGCCAACAAATTCCTGTTGGGTTCCTCCAACCCCATTGGAGATATTCATCATAGTAGTCTGATAAATTAAAGACATTTGAAATGGGTTTAGTATTGCTACTTTTAAAATTCATTAACAAATAGTTTTCTCAGTTTTAACTTGGAGAAAACATAGACATTATAATTAACACTAAAGCTCTTTAGAGTCTTAGATAATTACTGAAGTATTTAAATGGCTCTGGAAACCAAAATAAAACTACATGCTTTTTGCCTTTCTATAAAAGAAGTTTATACAATTAAAAATATATTTTGGGTAATGCAAGGGTAGTTCAGTGGTAGAATTCCCACCTGCCTTTTGAGAGATCTGGGTTTGATTCCCAGCCCTTTCACTTCCCAAAAACAAACAAACAAACAAAAATTCAACAAATGGTGCTGCAATAATGGGATTCTCACATGGAAAAAAAAATGAAATGTGACCCCCGCCAGGCAGCATACAAAGAAAATACTTTGAAAATATTTACATAATTCATATTGGGTATATTTTTAAATTATTTATTCACTAATAGTCATTCACTGGATACCCACAACATAATTTACATTGTGTTGAATACCAGATTAACATAATAAACACAACCAAGACCCTGATCTTTAACTTAGTAATAACCTAGTAAGAAGAACAGAAATGTAAATAATTATTACTATAATAGTGTTTGCAATAACTGAGAAAAAGTCAAGCAACTTATAACATTTTATGTTCATAGGCATATATATAACTATACACACATATGCATATGCACTATTACTTATAATTTTCTAACATATGCAGAGAAAAACATGCATAAAATTCTGTAAGATAGTCAAATTTTAGAAAATGGATCCTTTGATTTTTTTAAGTTTTTTATTGAAAAATATAAAATATATACAAAGAAAAGAAAGAAAAAGCAATAATTTTCAAAGTACACTTCAACAAGTAGTTACAGAACAGATTTCAGAGTTTGTTATGGGTTACCATTCCGATTTTTCCTTCTAGCTCCTCCAAAACACTGGAGGCTAAAAGAAATATCAATATAGTGATTAAGCAGTCATACTCATTTCTTAATTCCTATTTTTTTTCTATTATAACGCTTCCCTATCCTTTGATCCTTTTTCTACTCTATAGAGGTCTTATGGCCATGCCCATTCTGAATTTTTCATATTGAGAAAGGAGTGTCAACAGTAAAGGGTAGGGGGATTTAGTTAGTTGATAATCTTGGAGAGACTGATCCCTCTGGGTTTCAGGATTTACCTGGCCTAGGAACCCTTTGGAAATGATAGTTTCCAGGAAAGCAAAATTAGTGCATGAAACTTTTATAGAATTTCAGTTTGAGCCCTAGCTGTTCTTAAGAATTAGCAGGGTGAGGTTGGTTGGGGTTTAACAAATCATGGCAATTAGCACTGTTTGAATGAAGTTTGCATACGAGTAGCCTCCAGAATAGCCTCTTGACTTTCTTTTATCTCTCTTAACCACTAATACCTTATTTTATTTTATTACACTTCCCCTTTTGGTCAGGAAGGCATTGTCAAGCCCACAGTGCCAGGGCCAGATGCATCCCTAGGAATCATGACCCACATTGTCAGGGAGACTCACCCCTGAATGTCATAGCCCATGTAGTAGGGAAGGTAATGATTTTGCTCTTGCAGAGTTGAGCTTGGAGAGACTGAGGCCACAACTGAGCAATAAAAAATGTTTCCTGGAAGCAACTCTAAGCCCTCATTATAGTCAGCCTTAGCTTCTCTACTACAGAAATAAGTTTCATAAGGACAAGCCTCAAAATCCAGAACCTGATCCATTATCTTGGGAGTCCCCAGTGGTTGAAGGGTCCTGGGGGTTCCTATTTGGGAACGTTTAATAGTTCCATTTTTTTTTCCTTTGGATCCTCAAGAGACTCTACCAATCATTAAATCGTCAGCCCACCTTAGTCTGAGATGTATCCTGGTACTACATTAAGCTACACAGAATTACAAAGCCTTTTCCCATTCTGGACACCAGGAGTTTGAGTTGTTTAAATGAGCTATCCAGATAGGTTGATTTAGATTGTGTGTTACAGAAAATTGAGGTTCTAGACATAATAAACCTCTCTGCCTTTGATCTCATACAGTAAGTGAAGCTCTAGAGGACACGCACTATCAGCTTTCACCCTGTATTCTGATTTACTTAGTCCCAGCCAAATTGGTTTTATTTTTATCTCTAATTGAGGCCCAATTTCTTTTTAGGTTATTTTAACTGTTATTGAATATAGCATTGCTACCTTTCAGGTCTCCAGCAGTCCATTTCTGAGTCTGAGGTGTCACAGAGTTATTCAAAGTTCAGGGAAATACCAGCTGATACACATGCAGCTCGGTGTCTCAGAATCTAGAAATACACTTACAACTTCAGACTAAGTGTGACTGCTATAGGGCATACAATCTAGGCTCCAATTTTCTTATAAGTATTTTCTGGGAGAGACCTTAGTGTTTGTTCTTATGTTTCCGGCTTATTTTGCATAACACGTTATCCCCTAGATTTATTCAGTCCGTTGCATGCCTCTCAACATCCTTCCTTTTTGTAGCCACACCATAATCCAGCATAGAAATGTTTCACAGTTTGCCATTCTGCTTCTCAGCTGTTGTACCCTTCAGCCCTCTCCATCTATTGGGCAACATGGATAATGTCCAAAATAAACAAACCATGTTTTACAGTATCCTCACTTGATTATACAACCAGCAGCACTCTTAATTTTAGAAAATTTTCATTGGCCCATAATGGCAAAGAACCAACAAACACAGCATCACCACATATCAAATCAAAACTATGCCTTAGTTTTGTCCCCCTCCTCCAATTAGTTGCCCCTTGTAGTGTGGTGGTACTGTTGATGTCTTTCTGTTAACTATAGGTCAGGTATGCATTTTTAATTATCCCCCCATATCCTCTACTATGAACCCTTTGTCCAATATCAACTTTTGAAATAGTTCATGCAAGAACTTATTTTTAATTGTGAATTTAATCAGTGGGATACATGGCATTATACATCCCTTTCAATCACATTCACCTTCAATATGGCAATGTTACTTATAACCCCACTAATTAGCTGGTCCTCAGCTTTTCTTTGTGGGAAGATTCTTCATAACTGATTGAATCTCTTTACTTGTAGTTGGTTTGTTGAGATGTTCTTTTGCTTCTCGAGTCAGTATAGGTAGTTTATGTGTTTCTAAGAATTTATCCATTTCATGTAATTTGTCTAGTTTGTTGCATATAGTTGCTCATAGTATTCTCTAATAATTTTTAAAACCTCTTCAGGATCCATGGTAATGACTCCTCCTCTAATTTCTGGTTTTGTTTATTTGCACCCTCTATTTTTTTCTTTGTCAGTCTTGCTAGGGGTTCATACATTTTATTGATTTTCTCAAAGAACCAGCTTTTGGTTTTGTTGATTCTATTTTGTTGTTGTTGTTCTTTAGTTTGTTCATTTCTGCTGTAATCTTTGTCATTTCTTTTCTTTTATTTGCTTTTGGGGTTAATTTGCTGTTCTTTTTCTAATTTCTCACAGTGAGCAGTTAAGTTTTCGATTTCTGTTTGTTCTTGTTTTTTAATATAGGGATTTAGGCAAATAAATTTCCCTCCTAGCACTGCCTTTGCCACATCCCAGAAGTTCTGACATGTTGTATTCTCATTATCATTTATCTCTAGATATTTATCGATTTCTCTGACAATTCTTGTTTGACCCACTGATTATTTACGAGTGTGTTGTTTAATCTCCATATACTTGTGAAAGCTTTGGTTCTTTGGTGATTATTAATTTCCACCTTCATTATGTTGAGGTCAGAGAAAGTGCTTTGGATCACTTCAATTTCATTAAATTTATAAACTTATTTTGTGTCCCAGCATATGATTTATCCTGGATAAATGTGCCCTAGAAAAGAATGCATATCCTGGTATTCTGGGATGTAATGATATATATATGTATAGTGGAGAGTGGTGTATTAAAGTCCACCACTACTATTGTTGAAATGTCTGTAGCTCCGTTCAGTTTTGCCAATGTTTGCATCATGTACTTTGGAGCTCTTTGACTGAGAGCATAAACATTTATGATGGTTATTTCCTCTTGGTGAATTATCCCTTTTATTAATATGCAAAGTGTTTCTTTGTCTCTTATGACATCTTTACACTTAAAGTCTATTTTATCTGATATTAGTATAACTACTCCTGCTTTCTTTTGGTTACAGCTCGCATAACACATATTTTTCCAATCTTTCACTTTCAAACTATTTCTGTCTTTAGGTTTAAAATATGTCTTTTGTAAACAGCATATAAATGGATTACATTTTTAATCCATTCTGCCATCTGTATCTTTTAATTGGTGATTTAGTCCATTAACATTTAAAGTTATTACTATAAAAGCAGTTCTTGAATCTACCATTTTACCTTTAATTTTTATTTGTCAGATCTATATATTCTTTTCCCTCTCTCTCTTTTTAACCCTTAAGTTATCCTTATTGGTACTCTTCAATTCTGTGCTCTCCTCCAGATCTCCCTTTCCTGTGTTTTTTTTTTTTCAGTTTACAGGACTCTCTTTAGTATTTCTTGTATGGCGGGTCTCTTGTTGACTAGTTCTCTCTGTCTATATTTGTATTTGAAGATTTTAATCACTCCCTCAATTTTGAAGGACAATTCTTCAACAAAGAATTATTGACTGGAAGCTTTTCTTGTTCAGGATCTTAAATATATCATTCCACTGCTTTCTTGTATCCATGGTGCTTGTTGAGTAGTCCAAAGTCAGTCTTATATGTTTTCCCTTTTATGTAGTAGATTGTTTTTCTCATGCTGCTTTCAGAACTTTCTGCTACTTTTCAACAATTGGCAGTTTGATTAGGATGTGTCTTGGAGTAGGCCTATCTGGATTTATTCTATTTGGGGCTCATTAAACCTCTTTGATTTGCATATTTATGTCTTTTATAAAGGTTGGGAAGTTTTTCCTGATTATATCTTCAACTAACCTTCCCAGCCCTTTTGGGATGTCAATGATTCTTATATTTGCATGCCTTTTATTGTCCACCATTTCCCTAAGATCTACTTCCTCTTTTTCCATCTTTCTTTCCATTTGTTCTTTTATGCACTGTAGTTCAATTATTCTTTTTCTTCCTCATTTATCCATTCTTCTGCTTCTTCAAATCTGCTATCGTGTGTCTCTAGTATACTTCTAAGTTTGTCTACTGTATCTTTCATTTCTGTAAGAGCTATTATTTTTCTATTTAACCTTTCAAATTCTTCTTTATGCTCTTCTGATGTCTTTCTGCTGTCCTTTATTTCTTTATAAATATCCTTGAGTAGTTGTTCCATATTCTCTGTCCCCTCCAGTGTTTTGATTTGGTCATTTGACTAGGCCATTTCTGCTGAGGTCTTCATGTGCTTTGTGATTTTCTGTTGTGTTTGGGGCATTTGATTATCTTAATATGGTTATTTTGCAAGCTGGTTCCCTTTACTCATTTAAAGGTTACATTTACTTGTTTTTACATTGAAGGTTCTCTTTTGTGCTTGGTTTGTCAGTAATTCTCTGCCAGACCCAGGCCTAGAACTCACATAGGGGTACAGCTCTACTTGAGGGTCACTCAGAAGATAGGCAGCGGTACACATGCATGGCAGTAGGACAGCTAGTCCTGCTACTCGCAGCACCTGGGGAAACAGCTGATTTGCAGTGTCTAGCACCTTGCAGATCCAACACTCACTGCTGGCTATGTGCAGCACCCAGCTGTGTGACTGCTCGCAGTGCCTCAGGCTGTGGCTTTTCATGGTAGATGACTAGGCCCACCTCCATATTCCTCACAGGTGCTGCTTGCTCCAGAGCTGCTCAGGTGGGCCTCCCCAGCCAATGATGGGGCAGGCTGGAGTGAAAGGACAGTCAGTTCCCTCACAACCACACTTCCTGGTGTGCTGCCACCCATCCCTGGTAGGGATCACAGCTGATCTGCTCTCCCTGTCCCTATCCCCTGCCTCTATCCTCCCTAAGAAACCATAGAGAACCTATTCTGTCACTCATCCCCTGGGACCACAGTCCCTGTCATTTTCTCCTCATCCCCTATCTTGGCCACAAAGCAACGGTGAATTTAGTCCACGCTACTATGCCATCTTTCCAGAAATCTCAGATCTTTTGATTTTTAACCTTTAAACTTCACAGATATAGGTGTTTTCCACAAAATCATGCAATGGTTTTGAAAGTTTTATTTCAACCTAGCAAGAGCAGCAGAGTGGAGAAGACAGGCAATGAGTTTTGGATCAGAAAGGCCTGGATTGGAATTGAACTGAATTACTTGTTTAAATTTTAAGATTAAGGTTGTTTATCTATAAAATAAGACCATCACTATGCACCTTATATAATTGCATGTGAACTTGGCAAGAAATGCAATGCTTTCAATTCACATTATTTCACCTCCTCTTGGGGTGAAGTGATAAAAAAAAATAATGCTCCAGAAATGAATCTCATTCATCTTTTATTTAGAACTCCATCTAATATGGCCCCAGAAACACAGCTGTTTGAAACAAGCCGAAGAAATTCTCCTGATTTTAAAAGAGGCATCTCCTTATGTACAGTACAATAAAAGACATCTGCAAGACTAGAAAGACTGATTAGCAAGTGTAACAGTGAAGAACATTAAAGTTTTTCTTTTGGTTCATAGGAGAGCAGTATCTTCAATAGAATTAATGTCTCATTTTCTATCCTCATTAGTCCACCATCTGTATAAGCTTTTAGAAACAGGATACAAATTATAACAAATCTCACCAGATCTCAATTGGCAGCAATATCAAACGATGGTAGCTAGTTTTTATTATTATATCAAGAGCTTTATTGTGGCACATTTTACATATCATAAAATTAGCCCATTATAAGTGTACAAATCAATAACCTTTAGTAAATTATGTAATGGTTGTTCATCCATCAGCACAATCTTGTTTTAGAATATTACTATCATCCCAAAAATTTCCCTTGAGCTTACCAGCAGCTAATATCCCCATCCATCTGCTCTGCCCTTGCTGCAGGCAACTATCTTTTTTTTTTTTATGTACGATAGCCTTTTCTGAACATTTGATATAAATGCAATATACAATATGTAGTCTTGAGCTCTAGCTTCTTTCACTTAGCAAAGGCTTTTTTTTGTTGTTGTTCCCCCTATTATTTATTTTTATTCCATATGTTCCTCTCATCTGTTGACAAGGTAGATAAAAGGAGCATCAGACACAAGGTTTTCACAATCACACAGTCATATTGTGAAAGCTATATCATTATACAATCATCTTCAAGAAACATGGCTACTGGAACACAGCTCTACATTTTCAGGCAGTTCCCTCCAGCCTCTCCATTACATCTTGGATAACAAGGTGATATCTACTTAATGCATAAGAATAACCTCCAGGATAACCTCTCGACTCTGTTTGGAATCTCTCAGCCATTGACACTTTGTCT
>PVIY010013235.1:0-59736 GCA_004026745.1 Myrmecophaga tridactyla | reverse complement strand
TGCTGTCCCAGGGGAAAGAAGCAGCTTTGTGATTCGGCAAATACTTTGCATTCTGAACTATTCACAGAATTACTGCGTTAGCCTCCTGCTCTGCCACACACTTCAAGTGTCTAAGTCCCAGAAAGCAGCTAATCAGGGTGAGGGGCAGGGTGGATTATCTCAGTTCTGAACTAGAGAATTGGAGCCAGTCTCCTCAAGGAAAGTGGCAGGATCCTTTGTGGAGCACTGCCAGTGGGGGCCTGCTGAGTGCCCATGAATGCCAGCCCATGTCGCTTGCTGGGTGCCCGTGGAGGGGAGGGAGGATGTTAACTCTTTCCTAGGTGAGATCTGGACTGGTGGTCTTGTAAGAATGCCTGCTTGTCTCCAGTTGTGTCGGAGACTGCTGGTGTCACACAATGCATGCCCACCCACTTAAAAATAAATGAACAGGCAGGGTCAAAGGTTAGGGGGAGGTATAGATTTCCTATTTGGTGAGGGTATGTTTATTGATTATCTTTCTCTTGGGAACAATGAAATTATCCAAAATGGAGATGTTGATGGACTGTGGACATCATACAGGATGCCTGATGAGTGCAGGTGGCTGAAGGATGCACTGACTGAGAAGTAGATTGGTGAGCGATGGTGTGTACATATGATTAAATACGGTGCTGCAAACAAAATGGGATGAAGTTGTGAGGCATGCATTATTGTGAACGAACCTGTGGGACATTTACTGAGGCAAAATAGGCCAGAAACAGAAGAGAAAATATTTGTTACGGTTCTATCCTTTAGAAAATGCTTACAAGAAAACAGCGGCCTAGATTGTAAGCTCTCATAGCAGACACATTTACTCTGGAGTGGGAATTGTTATTTCTGGATTTTGAGAGGCTGCTTCATATATATGTATACATATATATATATATGTATGAAATACATATATATATATATGGTATTTATAGATAAGAACAAAGCCAATCAGGTCAGGATTGAGGTGATTCAAAATACAGGGGTAAGGAAGACATTATTTGTATTTTAGAACTTCACTTACTCTTGAGGACCAAAGGAAGAAAGGCTTATCTTGTGCAGAACCAAAATTTTCAGTAGCACGTAATCTAACTCAGCCTGTCTGGATAGTTTATTTAAATAATCAAAACAGAGGGAGCTTAGAATAAGAATGAGGGCCTTTAAGCTTGTATAGCTGAATGTAATGCCTGGATACATCCTAGAGTATCTGCTTAATATATTTGCTTAAAGTAATTGCAAAAAGTATTGGGAAAGTCTCTTGAGGGAGGGAGAAGGACTGCGGAACTATTAAACTCTACCACTGGAGAAACCCCTGACACTGTGTCAAACATCAGGGACAGCCAAATGAATAGGCCATGCCCCTGATCATGAGGCTTACTCTTGTGAAGCTTATGTAGGTGGCAGAGAAGCTTAGCCTACCTATATGCATGCCTTAGAGTTGCTTCTGGAGGACCTCTGTTGTTGCTCAGATGTGGCCTCAGTCTCTCTAAACACAGCTCTGCAAATAAAACCATTGCCCTCCCCCCTACGTGGGACATGACATCCAGGGGTGACAGTCTCCCTGGTGGTGTGGTTAAAATGTACTTGAAAAATGTATTGCTTTTCTGTATATATGTTAGTACATAATTTTAGAAAGGATTAAAAAATAAATGAATAAAACCAGGGACATGATACTGATGCAACCCTGCCACCAAATTGCCTAGGAAATCTTTTATTAATCTTATGTTGATCAAAGAATGGGTGTAGGATATTGATTATGTGCCCCGACTTAGACCCGATTTAGACATTCTTAATCGGCAGTCCCATGGTAGAGATAGGATCGCTTGAAGATGTTATTTTCGCTGAGGTGTGGCCCCCGTGAAGCCAAGTGCATCTCTCCCAGGATTCCTGGAGGGAAAGGCACAGGGGCAGGGCCGAGGAGAGGACAAGAGGCAGGCACCGGGGCTGGTCTCCCCAGCACGAAGATTCGTCTTCCCAGTTCCTTGGTTTGGGACTTCTAGACTCAGGAGCCAATAAACGAGCCAACAAACTGACATGCGCCAACAGATCCCTGCTGCTTAAGCCAAAACCCGTTCCTGGAATTTGTGGTTGCAGCTTGGGCAAACTGAGGGGTGGGAAATATCATTTTTTGTTAATGTTTGAAAATCTGAGGTGAGCAAAGTGGTAATCAGTGAGTCGCTTAGCATATAATAATTGAGACTGGACTTTACCAGGCTTTTGTAGTAATTATTAGTATTGTTCTTTTATTATAATTATTGATCTTTTAGGAATTTTTCTAATTTATAAGACTGTAAATATTTTGTTGGTTGCTTCACTGTTTCAGCAAATTGGATGTAGCCCTTGAATAGTAGTTCAATTTTTTCCTGTTTTCTCATTTATTATTTTCTTCTTTAAATTACTTATTACAATTAATTTTGTAATTCTTATGATTATTTTGATGTACTTGCAAAAAATCTAGTGATATAGACAGTTAAGTCTGAATTTTTCCCTGAACACTTCTTTTATGCTGAATTCATGTTTTCACATATCATATTTTATGACAGCTTTCAGCTATTCTGTCATTTGATTTTCATAATCCTTTCATTTTGATTTGTCATTTTATTTCTTTAATTTCTAAATATACATTTTTTATATTGTGGCAAATTTCCTGTTTTATTGAACTCTGATCTAAGGATATTGTATTAAGATGAAGAAATTAAATTTAAAGCTAGAATTTATTTAATTAGAAAACAAAATTTGTGAAACTACTAATAACAAAACAGGAAATATGGTGCTTCTGTGTGGCAAGCAGTTTGCTATGTGCATTTACAAATGAATAATAAAATCTAAGCTATGTTTCTTGAGAGGAGAAAGTATATGACTGTATATGAACTATAGGAAAAAGGCAAAAACACGTATATAAAATTCAAGTTGCTGAATGAACTAAATTGAATTAAAATTTGTGAAATCCACCTGAGGGGAGGATGCGGTTAAAGCATCTGTAAGCTGGCGCTGCATTGCGTGGCCTCAAGCAGTGCAAAGCCATCGGGCTTGTCTGCTCGTTTGCCGACTGGAAGCTGAAAACGGCTCAGGTTGACCGTCCGCTTTGGTGTGTCACTTGCAAACCCGTCTGCTTTGCTGATTTGTGGCGTTTGCTGATCTGGACCATCTCCTCCTCATGGGATCATTCCTGCTTTGGTTTTAAAATTCAGGATCCCTCCTCCAGACAATCGGGGCCTCCCCTGGTGTTCAAAGGAGATCTTACCTCCAAATGGCCCCTTTTCCAGGTAAGTAGGGAGCAGAAAATAAACTGCAGGCTCTGGCTCTCTCAGAACAGAGATTTCCTTACTTTCTGACTCGGTGTCAGGTTCTCCCTTCTCGGCCGATTCTTTGTGGGACAAAGAATAACTGCCATAGGTGATGTCACTGTTCAAGTGAAACGTCTATGCTGTTAAGATGAAAAACCTAGACTGATACAATAGAAGCACATTACTATATAAGAACTATAAAATACCGTCAAAGCATTGTTCTCCCCAAAAACATTCAACCCAAACAGTTCAGTACAGCAATTCTACCAAAGCGAGTTTTTAAGTATAGATGAATGCAACACTGTTTTTAATGCCGAGAACATAATAAAAGAGAGAAGAAAATGACTCTGAATATTTTTATAAAAACTTAACAGTGTTTAAAAATGGAAAAAATAAACAGATAAAGCCACAAACAGCACCCAAAAACCCTTAAAATATTAGCAAAACAAGGAAAAGTGGATATATACACATCAAATCAGGAATACATTAAAATGATGTACGCTGCTACTTATCATTTTTTCTAGAAGTTTCAGCTGCTATAGCTAAAAAGAGAGATGTTTGAAATATAAAAACTGTAGAAGGCTGAGTAGGTCGCGGCGGCGCAGTGGCAGAGTTCTCGCCTGCCATGTCAGGGACCCGGGTTCAATTCCCGTGCCACCCATGCAAAAAAAAAACCCATAGAAGACGGCTTAAAAAATTGTTTTTGCAGATCAGATGCTTGGTAAGAAGAACGCTGCCTGGAGGAAGGTGCTGCCAGCACTGCCAGGCAGGGATCGCCAAGTAGAGGCCTCGCCCTGACCACAGCTCTCATGGCCGCCTGGCTCAGGCGAGGGGAAGGTTCCGCAGAGCATGGGGCTGAGGGAAAGGCTCATGGTAGCCACAGTCCGAGAAGAAGAGACACTCCTCGTCAATGCCACCGGTCGGTGGTGATTTTCACAGAAGCCCTTGCAGCCCAAGGCAGGTCCCAAGTGTGCGGACAGCACACCCAGCAAGGGGGTGGCAGGCTTTTTCTCACACAGTGAACTCTCTGGGGCGGGAAAGGTGACCCCACGCAGACCCACACGTGGTTCAGAGACCGTCAAGGGGCCTGTCCTGGCTTTGGTGATGGTGGCCTGGCAGCAACAGTGATGGCTCCACTCAGAGACGCAAGGGGCAGAAGTGATAGCTAAACAAGAAAATGTTTGCGTGAGAGGGAATAGTGAAAGTTGTCTTTTCCTATTTTGATGCTAAGGCTTATTGTTTTTATTTCTCTGAATTATTCTGAAGCACAAACCAACAATTAGTTTTTCTGTGTTAATATATTCTTCAAAATACTTGACTAATGACTTATCCTCCTAAAAGAAGAAGAAGCTACAAACTGTCAACATAATCTTATGAGCACTATAATTTCGTTCTACTGCAGTTAAGGAAAGAATAATCTGCTGGTGTGGAGCTTAATCATTCACACTGATTTGGCATACTACTCTTAAAAGAAAAGCTCGAGTCAACCCCAAATCCACTCAGATTTTGCTCAATTTCTGTCACCCTCAGGTTTCACTTTTGCAAAATGGAAGTAATATTAATCTCAACAGGACGTTGTCAAAATGTAATGAGATAATGGACCTAAAATGTATGGCAGAGCCTGGACTGTACAAATGCATGCCAAGCATATTTCCTTCCTTATTTCCCTCGTTTGTGACTGGACGCAAAGAGTTGAATCAATAACCACCCCAGACTTGAAGAAGTTTTCAATATAGTGAGAGAGAAAAACACGTAAAAGTACTGAAGTCCTATAAATATCCCCGATAAGGAGAGGTCATCAGCTGTTTGTTCTTGCAATGGCGGCACAGGGAAGAGAAGCAGAGGAGGTGAGGAGGGTGTGATGCCTGTTTTGTCTTTGCCTACTGTAATAAACGTGATATTTATGTTCTTATTTATGTAATATTATGAATTATGAACTAAAGAGGCATGGGTCATTGGGAAATCCAGTGTCATTTATGTTATTATGTATTACAACGGAGATTTTTGTGACCAAAAAGGCTTCCTTGGTGGAGGCTCCATATGAAATGCGGCTTAAACCCCCTGTGGGTTCAGGCTGGACCTCGGCGAATGCCGACAGGACAAGCTGTGTCGGCGTTCCAAGGCTCCTCCATTCCTCTCCTGTGCTTTGCAGTGACTGTGTTCTTTGAATTATTATTATGGCTTTATGACGCCTGATTGTTCTTGGTGTGATTTGATCATTCAGTTCATTTTTTTTAAATCTCAAATACAATGTGGACAGTTACATAGACTTATGGAAACACGCTGAGTCTGGCCGATGCAGGGAGGCAGGTCCCTCCTGGCAGAGCAGTGAAGGGCAGCTGCATTCCCGGGGATTTGCAGAGAGTTGACATCACTCGTGCAGAGAGTCAAGGGGTGGGGGGGGCAGCAGAAGGGAGAAGCCAGGGCTCCCCCATGCTGGGAAGTTTCACCTCGATTTGATAAGGGAAGGGGTGGCCCTGTAGGGTTTTAAGGATTGGAAGAGAAAGAAACCCTCTTGTATATCATTACAGGATTGAATTTGTGGAATCATCTTAACCTTCTTAGACCACAATGCATTTATTGTGGCTGAAGGCGGAGCATCTATGGGAAAGTTATCTTGATAGAGCTACAATGATGCAGGATCTCCATGTAAAATAGCTCCATTCAATATGACACCTACACATTCTCTTCAATACTTTATTACATAATTGTTATAAATAAAATACTAAATAATTACTAGTGGTAACTTTTAAAATGTGATATTATTTCTGTACAAGCAGTAAGTTAAAGGAACACTTTTCCCTTGAAAATCTGCAATCACAGGTAGAAGAGTGCCCACGCTGCCGGCGGGTTACCTTCAGGTATGAGGAGCGACTGCCTCCAAGGATGTATCAGCAGGTCAGCAGAATTAATTCGAGGTGCAGATGTTGTCCTTACACTGCAGCCCACTCTACCTGCAGTGCTTCACTGTGCTCGTCTGGGGATGCTCAGAAGAGTGCCGAGGTTTGGGCTCCACCACGGAGATTCTGATTTAATACAAGGCAGGCGTCTGAATCAAACTCCCCAGGTGAGTGTTCTGTGAAGAAAGAGTTCAAACAGCTAATGCATAGGATTTGGCAATTCTTGTAGAAGATGTGCCACTAGAAATTTTTAAAATTAGAATTCTTTTAATAGATCATTAGAGAAGATCGATCCTTTTTGTCCTTTCTAATAACTATTTTAAAAGCAAACTTACTCAGCCAGACCAAGCCCACATTCACGTACTATACTTAAAATTTTCCAAAAAAAAGTTAATTACAAATGGAATATTATAGCTGCAATACTTAACTAACATTAATCATCCAAATCATTGCTTCTTTAACACTTTTCCTAAGGGAAGTTACATAGTATCTCTTTTGGTTCTGTTATGTTACTTCCTCTCTTTCCCAAGGTTGGTCTTTTTCTACTTAAACTCATTCAAAGGAGGCAGGTTAATGGGATATTTGATGCAGCTCAAAAAGCAAGACTGATTATTCAAGCCCTGACACCTCATGTGTGTCTACTTTGTTATGTCAGAATTAATCCTACTGTATAAACTTGTATCTACTCAAATTACTCAGCTAAGATGAGGTACATTAATGGATCAATTACATTTATGATTTCTGGGGGAGAAAGCCTAAGTTTTGCTTCTTATGTTTGCATGCATGTGTGTTTTAATGGGAGGGTCTAGATTTTAACGACTTGATTTTCTCTACTTAAAGCATCTTGAGCATTGATGTTGACCTTGGGCTTTTTAAAGATATTTTAAGGGAGATTGGAACTGGTTTAGGAGGCATTCTACATAATGCAGAGTAACAGCTGCACATGTTCCCTGCCCTCCCCCAAGCTGTGGCCCGTAGCTTGCCACAATTTATTATATTATAATAAATTATTATTTATTTATAATATAATAATGAGCCAGGAGGAAAATCACAAGGCCAGAGCAGTGTGAGCACAGCTGGTGCCAGGCTCTGTGCAGATGTGATTGACCACCCCGAGAGGTGCGGATACCCTGTCCTTACAGGCGGAGGCTTTCCCAGCTGCTGTTGGAAGGTGTGATGACAGGGAAATTTGGCGTGGTTTTGAAGGTGGAGATGTGGCCCAGGAGCCAGGGTATGTGGGCAGCTTGGAGAAGATGGAAAAGGAAGGAAGTGGATTTCACCCTGAAAACTCCAGAAAGGAGTGCGGCCCTGCCAACACCTTGATTTTAGCTCAGTGAAAGCCAGGCTAGACTTCCAATCGTACAGAAATGTCAGGGAAAGGATTAGCATTGTTTTAAGACATAAGTCTGTGATTATCTGTTATAGCTCTAATAGGAAGCTGATACACTAGATAAAAGGAAGATTAAAATTAAGTAAATTTTTCTATTATCTGTGTCCTTTATTTTTTAGAGGAAACAAAGCAGTGCATATTTCACATATTTATGTATCTTTATATAGACATGGAGGAAGTATTCACAAGCAAACACAATTTTTCTGAATTTATTTAATCACGTCCTCTTTAAATGTCTCAAAAGTATTGAAGTATAGAGAGAGACATCTACAATAGCTTTTTACTTTCCTCTAATAACATGCAAAATGGAATCATAAAAGGGCTTATTCTTTCATTAGTCAGTTGCAACCAAACCTTTTAACAATAAAGTCCATGAGAATATTTACTTAGAGATGTTGCAAAAGGGCTTTTACTTGTCCCTCTAAAAACCAGCCTTCCAGTCCAACAATCACTAACACAACACAAAGCTCAATCCCTTAAACTGCTGTTGAGCTCTAGTTTACTTTGCAGTAGCTATCCAAAACTGCTTTATTTCCAGGTAAAACTCATCATATTGTGATGGCTTATTTCATCTCTATAAACTGTCTCACATGTGTCTGAAACAGAAAATTAAATTGTATCTTGTGTGCTGACCTGCCCGTGAGGAGTGCAGGACAGAAACACAGTTTTGTCAAACACTCTGCCCAGTGTGATTGATCTTTTCTTCGGTTCTTACAAGCTACCGATTTCAATCTTTTTCCATCTTCATGGGTTTTCTCTCCCTTTCACCTCTTCACGTAGATGATATTTATTGAGGAACTTTTGTTGACTGTGTGCTTTATTACACATAAGACTGAACCTTCCTTAGCACAGATGTTCATGGAACTTCTACCGTACGTGATGTTCTCATTTGGGCACTAGGGATGGATCCTGAAACAAACAGCAGAGCTCCCTGCCATCATGCAAACAGACCACAGCACAAACCTCGGTGAGATCCAGTAGGACCCATGAGCACTGTGGGAAAACAAAGTGCGGGACGGCTGTGCTGACGGGAGGCAGCTGAGACCGGGAGGGGTGGTCGGGGAGGCCCTCACTGACTGGGGGACTTCCAGGCAAAGGGGTGAAGCGTGGAGGGGCCACGGAGCCCAAAGAGCATTCCAGGGGTCCGGCAGCAATTCCCGCTGAGCTGGGAATGAGCCGGGAGGAAAATCGCAAGGCCAGAGCGATGTGAGCACAGCTGGTGCCAGAGCAGTCGTGGGGGCAGGTGGTCGTGAAGTCGTGCTCGGAGCTTTGACCGTCAGGGCTCTCGCTGTCTGGCCCTTCCAGGACCACCTGGGGCCCCTGAAGGGCTGCTGTGGGTGCTGCCTATTCTTTGATGTTCATGCAATAGGTCAGCTTTTAAAATTAGTGCCTTGCTGTGGTTCCTGATTTCACTATAAAGAGACGTCCTTTTGTGTCTAAATGTGGATTGCACCTCTAACAGGTTACGTTTATACTTAAAATAGACGTGTTCTGTTTCCACCCAACTTGCCCCTCTCTGTGTGGGAGGTGATGCCATGTGAGGGGAGGG
Organism: Myrmecophaga tridactyla; assembly: GCA_004026745.1. NCBI lineage: Eukaryota > Metazoa > Chordata > Mammalia > Pilosa > Myrmecophagidae > Myrmecophaga > Myrmecophaga tridactyla. The sequence goes on along the minus strand of PVIY010013235.1, from coordinate 50,607 downwards.
CTGGGGTGTGCAGGTGGAGGTGCCCTGTGCTCCGTGCTCAGCCATCGGAGGAGCGGAGAGGACGGTGTTGGCACACACGGTGCCATGAAGTCAGGAGCAGATGGGCTTTTCAATTCCAGTGTGGAATTAGAAAGTCTAATCCCTTATTCACAGGATCTCAGAATTCACAGAACCCTTTTGAAATAGCTGATAGGAATACCAGTAGAATCAATTTAGCCAACCTGGCAAGCACCGAGGAGAGTACAATGAAAACAATAAATGGTGCTGATTGCAGCCCAGAGAATCAGCAAACCTAAATCTTAAGCTGTTAGCAGAAGAATTGAAGAGTGCACTTGATGGTTTTACGTATGTGTTTCTTTTCTTAAATTGTCAGCAAGCAGCTGCTTTATTGTACAGAAAGAAGCCAGACACACAATTTGAAAAGAAAGTCAGCAAAAATAAATTAAAGAGTTGGTTTCCGTAGCTAAGTGCACACAAATCACATTTTCTGCATTCTAGAACTAACGGTAGTGGAATGCAAAAACAATACATAACTTTGAGGATTTGGTCAAGTAATCTACTGATGTTTCCAAGTATGCTTTAAATCCTATTTATTTCACTTGATTAAAAACAAGACTAAAAGTAATCAGAAAAGCATACAGTGGCAGTTGCCAGTGAAAGAGGCCATTCTGAGATTTTGAGGGCCCTCAAACACAAACAATAGTGTCAGCAGCTCAATGCAACCTCTGCCAAGATTAAAATCCCTTTCTTTCTCATTCCAGAGAGAAATCATACCACGTGAATCGTGTGAACTGGATTTTATGTTAAGAATGGAAATGAACCTCTCTTTTTCTCTTTCTCTGCATATGTATATAAATGATAAGAAATATATATCTTTAGCTAAATATAGGACATAGCTACCTAGTTTTCTCAGAAATAATGTAAAATTTACTTAGGTATCTATTCTACTTCATAAACGCATGCGCACAAAAAGGGGATTTGACTGCCTATGAATCTATACATGTTTCAAAACAAAAAGTTAAAAATATGCTTAATAAATTAAAAAATAACTGCATCAAAGAGGTTTCTTTTTTTTCCCACATATTTTGGAATAATTTAAATGCCAAAAGGATTTGTTTCATTGTTATTGGTCTATATGTTTTTCATCTTTTCTTGTGTTTTTTGGCTATATGTATTTCTATAGGTAATTAATATTTCTGTAGAGGCATTATATCTTTCATTGAAATATTTAAACACACTCCTTTTAAAAGATGGAGTTTGAGTTATTATTTTCCTTTGAGGGAAATAGGATATAAACCATTCTGAGAGAGTTGAATTCAGCCTTCAGATCTTTAACATCTATGGTATGAATTAAAACAGGATTAAAATAAAGGTAAACAACAAATACTGAATATGTATAATAATATTTCCTTTATTAATTAAAAGCTAATACAACTCGATATGCTTCTTCACTCATAGCTAAATGATAAGGAGGATTCACGTCAACCTTTCAAATTCCTCTAAAACTTTATAATGTTTCCTTTCCTTTCTGCTAGATTCACTTATAAAGTACATTCTGATATCAGAATTCATGATGTAAATATAAATCTTCATAAGCACAGGGTTTGACATCTGTGCTCATGACTTACGTTTTAAAGGTGTCACAGTCGATGCCCCCAGTAAAATACTAACCAGCCGTCGTTTTTTTGAGACTTTTTCTCTATGGACTGACAGGCCGGGGTGTCATATTACACTGCTGATGCTGTTGTCACTACATTATTAGAGATTATCTTGTTAAAAATAAGTGCCACAAAATACTGAAACAATAAACTTCCCACTAGCTGAATAGAAAAAGACTTTTGTGACCACTTTAAACACACACCTATGAATGTAATCCAGTGACTGTTAAGTTAAAAGAATACACATTCAGATTCTATTGTTCATCAGAGTACAGATGTGACATTTATCACATCCTTCTTTGGCAGTATTTGTTCTATACTAGGTCATTGCTTGTGTATAGAAACGTTACTGATTTCTGCACATTAATTTTATATTGTGCCAAATTGCTGAATTTGTTTATTAGCACAAGTAACTTTTTTGTAGATTTCTCAGGAATTTCCAAGTATAGTATCATGTCATCTGCAAATAATGAAGAATGCACTGACTGAGAAGTAGATTGACAAACAGTGATATATACATATGAATGAATATTGTACTGCTACAAAAAGGAATAAAGTTATGAGGCATGCAACATTGTGAATGAACCTATGGGATATTTGGTGAGGCAAAATAAGCCAGAAACAAAAAAGCAATTATTGTATGGTCTCCTTTAGAAAAATGCTCATAAGAAGACAGGAGCTTAGATTATAAACTTTTGTAGCAGTCACGTTTAGTCCAGAGTGGTAATTGCTATTTCTGGATTTTGAAAGGTTGCTTTATGTATGTGTAACCTGGTATTTAGAGATTAGAACAAAGCCAATCAGCCCATGATTAAGGTAATTCAGAACACAGGGGTTAGGGAGATATTGTCTATATTTTAGAACTTCACCTACTCTTTGAGACCAAAGGAAGAAATGTTTATTTTGTCCAGAACCTAAATTTTCTGTAGCACATACTCTAACCCAACCTGCCTGGATAGTTTATTTAAACAATCCAAACACAGGATGCCCAGAATAAGAATGAGGGCCTTTAATCCTGTGTAGCTTAATGTAATGCCTCGATAGATCCCAGAATACATTAAGCAAATAATCGAAAAGCATTGGCAAAGTTCCTTGAGGGATGGTAGAAAAACTGTGGGACTATTAAACTTTTAACACCAGGGAAACCCCTGGTACTGTGTCAAACATTAGGGACACCCAAATCAATAGACCAAGCCCTCTATCATGAGGCTTACTCTTGTGAAGCTTATGTAGTTAGCACAGAAGCTTAGCCTACCTATAGGCATGCCTAAGAGTTACTTCTGGAGGACCTCTGTTGTTGCTCAGATGTGGCCTCAGTCTCTCTAAGCCCAATTCTGCAAGTGAAATCATTGCCCTCCCCGCTACATGGGACATGACATCCAGGGGTGAAAGTCTCCCTGGCGACGTGGGAGATGACTCCCAGGAATGAATCCACACCTGGCACTGTTGGATCAATTCCACCCTGACCAAAAGGGGGAAAAGAAGTATAACAGATACAGTATCACTGGCTGAGAGAGTTCAAATAGAGTCGAGAGGCTACTCTGGAGGTTGCTCTTACACCAGCTTCAGTTAGATATTGCTACCTATCGTAACCTGCCAAACCCCAACCAAAACCATTCCAGCCAATCCTAAAGAACACCTAGGGCAATATATAAGATTCTACGAAGGTTCCGTGCACTAGAGTAACTTTCCAGAAACCTACAACTTCCAGATGGGTCCCTGGACCAAATAAATCCTAAAACCTAGAGGGCCCAGCATCTCCAGAACATCAGCTAGTTCCATCTCCCTACTCATATTATTGACAGCTCCTCCAACATTAAAATGTTAGGAGCAGGTGGACCGTGGTGGCTCAGCAGGCAGAGTTCTTAGCGGCCATGCCAGAAACCCAGGTTTAATTCCTGGTACCTGCCCATGCTAAAAAAAAAAAAAAATTAGAAGGGCCATAGCCCAAATACCCCTAAAGAATGGGAGAAAGATCAAAGGTGATGGTGGAGTTATACAGAGAAGGTAGGGTTTAACAAATGAATATTATTGCTGAATCACTAAATTGATATCTCTTTTAGTCTCTAGTATCTTAGAGCAGCTAGAAGTAAAAACCTAAAATTGTGGAATTGTAACTCATACCGAACTCTGAAATCTGTTCTTATTGCTGTGCTGTGATTTGAAATTTATTGTTTTTTTATATATGATTTTTTCACAAAAAAGAAAAAAAGTGATGATAAAAAATGAATATTCCTTCTAGCCTCCTATATTCTGGAGCAGCTAGAACGAAAAAATCTGATATGATGGTATGGTAGCCTGTGACAAACTCTAGGGTCTGTCCTATAACTACTTGTAGAAGAGTGCTTTGAAAACTATTGCTTTTTTCTTTCTTTGCTTTATGTAAATGTTATATTATAGAGTAAAAAAGTTGATAAAATGACCACAGCTATGATAATAATGATAATAAGGAATATTAATGGCTTAGGATTTTCCTTGTGTTTACTATTTCATTTAATTGCCTCATACAATTATTGTTCTCCTACTTGACAAAATGGGACTAAAGTTTTTCTTCTTTTCCAATATGGGTGCTTTTATTTCTTTGTCATGTGTGATTGGTCTAGCTAGAACTTCTAGTAAAATGTTGAATAATAATGGTGACAGAGGGCATCCTTGTCTCATTCCCAAATTTAGAGAGAAAGCTTTCAGTCTCTCTCCATTGAGTATGATGCTGCCTTTTGGTTTTTAATATATGCCATTTATCATATTGAGAAAGTTGCCTTAGTTTCTCTTTGATGCTCTTGAAGTGTTTTTATCAGAAAAAGATGTTGAATTTTGTCAAATGCTTTCTCAGCATCAATTGAGGTGATCATATGTTTTTTCCCTTTTGATTTGTTAATATGCCGTATAGCATTAATTGATTTTCTTGTGTTGAACTATCCTTGCATTCCTGGTATAAACCCCACTTAGTCATAGTGTATAATTGTTTTAACGTGTTGTTGAATTTGATTTGCTAGTATTTTGTTGAGAATTTTAGTATCTATGTTCATTAGGGAGATTGGACTGTAAAGAAAAGATCCCTTTCTTGTAGAATTTTTACCCAGTCTTGGTATTAAAATGATGTTAGCTGGGTGGGAGAGTGACTCAGTGGCAGAATTCTTGCCTGCCATGCTGGAGAACTGGGTTTGATTCCTGGGTCCTCCCCATGCAAAACAAATCAAAACAAAACAAACAAACAAACAAACAAAAAAGATGTTAGCTGTGTCTAACATCTAACAATGGGTTAGATAGTGTTCCTTTTCCCTCCATGTTTTGGAAAAGTTTGAGCAGGATTGATGTTAGTTCTTTTTGGAATGCTTGATAAAAATCCTCTGTGAAGCCATCTGGCCCTGGACTTTTTTGGTAGGAAGATTTCTGATGACTGATTGCATTTCTTTACCTGTGATTTGTTTGTTGAGAGCTTCTATTTCTTCCTGAGTTAGTGTAGGTTGTTTGTGTGTTTCCAGGAATTTGTCCATTTCCTCTAAGTTGTCTAGATTGTTGGCATAAAGTTGTTTATAGTATTGTGATTTCTTTATTTCTTCAGGGTCTGTGGTAACACACCCCTTTTCATCTCTGATTTTGTTTATTTGCCTCCTCCCTCTTTTTTTCAGTCTTGCTAGTGGCCCATCAATTTTATTGATCTTCTCAAAGAACCAATTTTTGGTTTTATTGCTTCTTTCTATTGTTCTTTGTTTCTCCCATTCATTTAACTTTGCTTCAGTCCTTGTTATTTCTCTTCTTCTATTTTTGGGGGGGTTAGTTTTCTGTTCTTTCTCAAGTTCTTCCAGGTCAGCAATTAAGACCTCAATTTTTGCTCTTTTTTTTAAAATGTAGTTATTAAGGCAATACATTTCCCTGTCAAGAAGGCCCTTGCTGCATCTCATAAGTTCTGATATGTTGTATTCTCAATTTCATTTGTATCCAGATAACTAATGATTTCTCTAGTAATTTCTTCTTTCACCTACTGGTTGTTTATGAGTGTGTTATGTAATCTCCATATATTTGTGAAAGTTCTTATTCTTTGGTGCTTGTTGACATCCAGCTTCATTCCATTGTGATCAGAGAAAGTGCTTTGAATAATTTCAATGTTTTTAAATTTATAAAGACCTGTGTTGTGCCCTAACACAAATAATCTATGCTGGAGAATGTTTCATGAGAACTAGATAAGAATATATGTGCTAGTGTTTTGGAGTGTAATTGCATATATATGTCTGTTAGGTCTAATTGATTTATCAAGTTGTTTAACTTCTCTATTTCCTTGTTGAACTTCAGTCTGGTTGTTCTGTCTATAGAGGAGAGCAGTGTATTGAAGTCTTCTCCTATTATTTTTGAAACATCTATTGCTCCTTTCAATTTTGCCAATGTCTGTCTCATGTACTTTGAAGCTCCTTCATTGGGAGCATAAACATATATGATTGTTATTTCTTCTTGGTGAATTGTCCCTTTTATTAATATATAGTGTCCTTCTTTGTCTCTTCTGATATCTTTACATTTAAAGTCTATTTTGTCCGATATTAATATAGCTACCCCCACCTTCTTCTGGTCACAACTTGCATGGAACATTTTTTCTATCCTTTCACTTTCAATCTATTTGTATTGTTGTGTCTAAGATGATTCTCTTGTAAGCAGCATATAGCTCTCTCTTTTTATCCTTTAAGTTCCCCTTACTGGTACTTTTCAATTCTGTGCCCACCTACAGATTTCCCTCTCCTGTCTGTTTTCTTCATCTGGCAGGACTACTATTAGGATTTCTTGTAGAGCTGGTCTCTTGTTAACAAATTCTTTCAAGATTTGTTTTTCTGGGAAAATTTTAACTTCCATCTCAGTTTTGAAGGGCAATTTGGCTGGGTACAGAATTATTAGCTGAAAGTCTTTCTCTTTCAGGATCATAAATATATCATACCACTGCCTCCTCACCTCCACATTATTATTTGAGTAGTCTGAAGTCAGTCTAATGTGGTTTATCTTGTATGTAGTAGATTGTTTTTCTCTCACTGCTTTCAGGATTTTCTGCTTCTCCTCAACATCTGACAGATTGATTAGTATGTGTCTTGGGGTTGGTCTGTTTGAATTTATTCTATTTGGAGTTCGTTGGACTTCTGTGATTTGCATATTCATGTCCCTTATAATGGTTGGGCAGTTTTCCCCCATTATATCCTCAACTAATCTTCCTAGCCCTTTACTCTTCTATTCTCTTTAGTCTTAGTCGCTCTCTCTAGCAGCTCCTTGGAGCAAGGGTGAACTCGACCTATCCTATTCCACCATCTTCACAGGGCTGTTATCATTTATGTTATCATAGGTATCTTCCAATATCAGAATAAAAAAATCTTAACTTTTTATTATTTACTTTTTTAGATTATACATTTGCTTTAAAGATTCTTAAAAATTCCCAGTGAGGGCTGAGAGCAGAGGGCTGTGGCCCCGTCAATGCACCAAGCACTGGGGAAATGAGCAACTCATTCCTCAAGTGGGAAATGAGAAGCACATCACAGCACCCACCATATTATCAGCCAATTGTATCCTGGTTATTGAGCCTTACCAAATAGAGCAAAGAGAAGCCAGAACACAGTGCCAGCTTTCAAATCTCCAACTCTTTCTCTTAGAGCCAATATTATGATGATTATTAGTTTAGTTAGGTTCATAATGGCTTCACGATAATGCAGGTGATAGTATTACTAAACGCTTTGCCACTGCACAAAACTCCCAGGCTCTGCTAAGTTTCCTTGCTCCCTGACACTGACCACTCAGACTGTCACAGCATCTCTAAGTTATCCCTGATAGAATCTTCTGCTAATTTCCAATTGCTACTTCATTAGCTAGGTTATGCTGCAAAACAAACCTCCCAAAGAACATAGTGGCTTATAACAAAAATGTTTATTTCCTGCTCAAGCCATGTGGGCTCAGAAGTCTGCAGACACTGATTTCCATGGGGTCTTGACTTCCTCCATCAGAAACCATGCCTGTCAAAGAAAGTACAGAGTGCCAAATTGCTCACAGCCCTAAATACTCCACCCAGAAGTGGAATACAACACTTCCAATCCAATTCCACTGGTCAAAGAAAATCATTTGGCTATAACCAACTTCAAGAAGTTGGAAATTTGCAACTATACTATGCATGCAAGAGGAGAACAAAAAATATTTGGTGTGCTGACTAAAAATTACCAAAGCCCACATGCATTTACTCTTTCAGGGGAAAAACTACTTGAGCTCCTCTCCAGTAGAGAGGAGAATCTATGAGATTCAAATACAACAGAAAGGAAAACAAAAATCTTAAAACCAATCAAGATATTTACATGCCATGAAGATAGCAGAAGGTCACTAAATATATCATGATGCAGACAGATATAGCCCAGCCTAACGACCAAACTAAAACACGTGAGGAGACACAGACATCGAAACAACCAATCAAAGATGTTCATATAACTCTACTAAATAAATAAATGGGAGGGCTAATGACATAAAGGAAATCAAGAAGACACTGGAAGTGCATAAGGAGGAATTTGAAAGAATAAATATAAAAATAGCAGAAATCACAGAGATTAAAGATGCTGTAGATTAAATAAAAAATATTCTAGGAATATTTTTTGAATTCTAGCAGATTCAAAGAGGTAGAAGAAGGAATAAGCAAACTAGAGTCCAGGACAAGTGATGTTGAACACTGAAAACAGCAAATGGAAAAAAAGATCTGAAAATTTGAATTGAATCTTAGGGAAAGGATGGACAAAACAAAGCATGCAAATGTAACAATCACTGGTGTCCCACAAGGGAAGTTTTGCTTCAGCAGAGGCATTGTGGTAACATCAGCAAGCACAGACTTTCCCTCTGGGAACCCAGCTTCCCTTCTCATTCCACAGCAGTTGAGTCCTAGGACACTAGGGAATAAATATATCGTCTAATTCCTACCTCTCCGCTGGCTTCTTGGGGAACCTCATGTGAGACTGCTGGTTTGCAGGCCTGAGAAAAGTAAGGGGCTATGGAAATCAAGGATCTTGAATGTTTGAATAGGTAACTGCTGCTCAGCTAATCAGTTTCATCTCTCTGATAAAAGGGAGTATATGATAGTATAAGAAAAATTAAAAAGCTAACAACTGTGCAACACAGTGTCCTCTCACGTAAACTGTGGACTACAGTTAATAGAAGAATTATCATATTGTTTCATCACCTGTAAAAAATGCCACACTATGTGAAATTAGTAATAAGGAAAACTACATGGGGGGGGGGGTAAGAGAGTGCAGTACTTTCTGCATGACTTTTCTGTGAACCTACAACAATTTCTCTAATAAAATACAGAAACAAGATGAAATTCAAAGATTTTAAGAAGCAAAGGTCAAGTATAATTCGGTTTTGTAAGGATAAATGAGCTCTCCTTGTTAAAAACCTCTGAATGAACTTAAGGTGACAGTCATTGTATAAAGAAGGGTGTAGAACCCTGTAAATTCTTCATTTGGGTAACGTCTCAGGAAAAGTGATAAAATGGCAAAGGATGTGTTTAGAAGTTATGGTCTAAAATCAAGTTGTGCGAATCAAGGATATAAATTAGCATTAAAGAGGGCGGTGCGACGGGAGCTCAGCGGAGTTCTCGCCTGCCGCGCGCGAGACCGGGTTCAATGTCCGCGCCTGCCCATGCAGGAAAAAAAGGAGCATTAAACTAAACAGGAATAAAGAAGAGAATTCAGAGCCTTCCAGAAGCTGATGTAGGGATGTTAGCAAGCTGGGGTGTGTGTTTGCATCAGCGAGCCTGGACTACTTTCTGGAACGTTCCTTCCGCTGGTAACAGTGTTAGGAAAGCAGGTTTGTGCATTGGTGCTGCATCCTGTAACTGTTTGCTGCATCCGCATTTCTCAGTCAGGATTCAGTACAGAAATCAAAATCAAAACTCTCAGTATGGAATAAAAATAGAATACTCTGGGTCTTATGGAGAAAGGACTTATTTGTGGGAAGAAGTGCTCATACCGGTTGCGAGCGCTGAGCAGACATTCCACTGCAGGCTCCGGCACCGAGCGGGCTCCGTGCGAGCCCCACACCGCCGCAGCGCGCTCCTAAGCTCCAGGCCCCGTCTGTGGGCCTCAGCAGCAGGGACAGGCACCCTCCCAGCTGCAGGACAGGCCCCAGGGGCGAAGGCGCAGCCTCTGCCACCACACTCTCGACCCCACGTGCACAAAAAATCGGCCACCTGCTCGGGAAGCAGAAAAGCTGGCGCTGCAGCCCCAGCGCGCCGGCCGCTCTTTCCTCTCCCGGCCTTATGCAAACACCACCATCCTGGACGCAGGTTCACACCCCCTACTTCGGCAGCGAAGGCGCCTGGTGAGCACCATTTTTAGCTTCCCAACATCTCCCGTAAGAAGATCACGAAAATAAACTAGACCCAAGAATTTAACAAAGAGAAAATGAATGGAACCATGAAAGATGTAGACTTAATTACAAAGAAGTCAACAAAGACATTAGGGAAACAATTTTCAATATTTTTATATGTTCTTTACATAATTATTTGGTTCTGAAAGATTTTTAAGCTCTTGATTAGAGGTTTTAGAGACTTTTCAGCCAAGATTTGTATTTTGTGTAATTTGTATGTAATCTATGTATAGTCTTGGGAATTCCAGAAATTATTCAAGGATTTTATTTTATTTTATATATTCACATATACATTTATAAGAAAAATAGCGTACTGGACAATTTCACCTAGCAGGAGTAGCATAGTAGAACAACATACTAGGCAACTGAGCAGTCATCATGGTCAGAAGTCTGTCTCCGGAGACCCCTGGGCCATGGTGCCTGCACATCTTTTAGGCAGGATTCACCCGTTTTAGATGTGAGCGTCGGGGTGGTGTCGCTTTGTGAAATGGGGACTGACAGTGACCAGCTCACAACAGCGGCTCTTGCTGGCAAAGACTCAGGAGGTGAAGAATCAATTTCCCCACTGCTTCTTCCCAGACCAACAGAGAAGCGAGAAGCAGTGTCCAAAACTGCTCTGGCACCATCTCCTGTTGGACAGCAAGGACTGAGGTCAGGAGGTCCATGTAGAGGAAGGCGTCCACGGTCCTGGAGGGAGTGACCTAAGGGACAACATGCCAGGGGCAGGGGTGATTCTGGGCCGAATGGGGCTCAGCTGGTTCCACAGGAAACACAGAGAAAAAACACAAAAAAAGCCTGGGCAGTCCCAGTGGCAAAAGGAGGCTTTGTTTGTATTTTTGTGATCGCTCTTTTAGGAAAAAAAAAAGATGACAGCAAACACCTCAGTCACCATTTGTCTTAATTGGGGGTCTCTAGAGAAAAAGAACCCACAGGAGAGACCTGTAGCAGGCAGGGTACAAAGGTATCTCATACAACCGTGGGGATGGAAGATTCCAGAATCCACAGGGCAGCCATGAAGCTGGCGGCTCTGAGGGAAGGTCTGGACGGACTCCATAGGAGAGGATCCCTGGCTAGAGAAGCAGCGAAAAGTCCTTCTTCTTCCTTAGAAGTCTTCAGCTGATTGGATTATCTCATTGAGAGAGACGCGCCTTCATTAATGGCAGATACAAGCAGCCTCAGGTGCCGTCAACTGACTGATGATTTACTACTCCAGCTGTTCTAGTTTGCTAGTTGCCAAAATATGATAGAATGACTTTTAAAAAGTGGAATTTAATAAGTTGCTAGTCTACAGTTCCAAGGCCAAGAAAATGCCCCAATTCAAGCAAGTCTATAAAAATGTCCAGATTAAGGCGCCAACAAGAGGTTACGTTCACTCAAGAAAGGCTGATGACATTCAGTGTTTCTCTCTCGACTGGAAAGGCACGTGGCAAACATGGTGATGTCTGCTAGCTTCCTCTCCAGGCCTCCTGCTTCTTGAAGCTCCCCCAGGGGCATTTTCCTTCTTCATCTCCAAAGGTCACTGGCTGGTAGACTCTGTAGTTCTTGTGCCTCGCTGCTCTCGTCATTCTCAAGCTTTCTCCAAAATGCTTCCTCTTTTAAAGGATTCCAGTAAAGTAACCAAGACCCATGTGGAATGGGTGGAGTCGCATCTCCCTCTATTCAAAAGTTAACACCCACAGTTGGGTAAGTCACATCTCTGTGCAGAGAACCTAATCAAGTTTCCAACATACAGTACTGAATAGGGATTAAAATAAATGATTGCTTCCGCAAGATTGCTTAGGATTTAAACATAGCTTTTCTGGGGTACATAAGCCCTTTCAAGGCAGCACACCAGCCTTCCAATTTAACAACCAGCCATGAGATAACCTTGCAGCCATGGTCAGGCCTGTGCTCGCCTGAGCAGACAACCAGGTGCAGCACGTGGCCAAGCTGACATCAGAACCTGACCATTAGAGCGTATTAGGGCAGGAGTGATTGAGTTTTGGACAAGGCTAGTTCTTACTTTTAAGATCTATTACATTTTTTTTGCATGGGCTGGCAAGGATCTATTACATTTTACATTTATTTACAGTAGTAGACAAACTTTTATTTTGAATGATTGCTTTCATTAGTGTCAAGTGTTGATTTTTCAATGGCACTGTTTTCCTTTTAATATTTAGTATACTGTTCAATTGTTCTAAAAGTTAGCAAATCTAAGGGAGCAAGTGTACTAAACGAGCAGAAATCTACTTTTTAAGTTTATACATTTAACATGAAAATGTTACTTTATATATATAAATATATGCTTATTTCGGCCTCCTTGAAGCCGTGCTTTTAGGCTTGTTTGCAAAAGGACAGTTTGTTTTTTCCTTGCTGCTATTGTCTTTTTTGCAGATGATTTCTGCATACACGTTTGTGAGCAAATGAAACATGCAGGATTAGTCTATTACTTTGATTTTTACATACTAATGCTAGAATCTATGTTTCATATAATTTGTTTTGAATGAATGTAGTAGATTTGCAAGTAAATTACTTATTTTGCAATCAATAAACCACTAAGCTTTATACTAAATGGTTAAATATTAACCATCAGCAATAATTTTTGCTTATTAGGGTATAACTACAAGCTAGGTGTACAATCTTAAATCATATCTTTGAGGTAAACTTTTTTCCTATATGGTGGTGCTCATGTGGCTACTTAATTTAATAAAAACTGCAAATGGAAACTGAAAACTGCGAAGCTGGAGTTCAGAGACAATGATTTCCTCTGGTCCTGCAGATGTCATTGTGAAATTCTGAAGCTGAAGCTGTCACAGGGCAAACCTGGGGTCAGGCAGAGGGGCACAGGTGCTAGCAGAGCAGCTGCAGTTCACCGTGAAAGCAGGGGAAAGGGCTGGTGAGACAGAGCATAGCCCAGATGTCTCTACTTGAGATGTGTCATGAGAAAAGGGCATGCACTCTGCAGCTTCGTGTGAGGTCTCTGCTCAGCCACTGGAGAGCACGAAAGACCCCACCACAGGATGTTTGGCAATTCCTGTCATTCATCAACATAAACAGTGGTTCCGAAAGAGAATCCAGAGTAATGCTAACCTCCCATGTTCTATCCTGGAATAACCACTGTAATCATTCATTTATTTCTTTTTAGTTGGTGAATTCTATGAGGTAGGTTTCATATTTAGGCAGTACAGCCTGAAAGATGAAAAAGCAGTGATGTAGCATGGGTGAAAACTTCTGTAAAACAACTGAAAGTGAAATTTTACTTCAAGGATTTTGAACTTGGAGTTGATTTGGGGGCCAAAGACTTAAGGGGAAAAAAGATTCTCAAAACATGAGGGGTAAGATATGATGTCGTGTGTGTTTTGTGTGTACAAACAAGAAATAAATTGTTTTGAGTTCTTGGCTCTGGCAATCATTGTCAAGAGAAAATCAAGCTGCAAGTATTTATGTTTTAAGGTATAGATTATAAATCTAGATAAATCTTTCTAACAACTCCTTTTAATGTTCATGGATATATTTTACTTAAGTTACATTTTTTTGGCATATAAAAAGATTGATCTCATTCAGAGCTTGGAGATTGGGAATCACAGTTTGGCAAAGAGGGTTTGGTGGATATTTTTCAGCAAAATTTAAAAAATTGGCTGATAGGGAATGCCAATGAAGTCACCAGATTTCTAATCCATTTCTTAGACTCAAATGTAAATGAAAAAATATACAGGAAACTACATCTATCCAGCAAATACAAGGCTTTAGATTACTGAAGGAAATCAACTTCCAAAGTAAACTAATCAAGATGTCTACATGCCATGAAGACAACAGAAGATCACTGAGCACATCACAATGCAGACAGACATAGCCCTGCCTAATGACCAAATTAAAACACCAGAGGCATCACAGATGTTGGAACATCTAATAAAAGATGTTATATATATCTAATAAAAGATGTTATATAATATACTAAAGAAAATAAATGGGATGGCTAATGGACAAAGGAGACCAATAAGACACTGGAAGAGCATAAAGATGAATTTGAAAGAATAAATAGAAAAATAGCAGATATCAGAGAGATTAAAGATGCTATAGACCAAATTAAAAACATTCTAGAGACACATAACAGTAGATTTGAAGAGGTAGAAAAAAATAAGTGAAGTAGAGGACAGGACAACTGATTTTGAACACTGAAAATAGCAAATGGCAAAAAAGATGGAAAAATTTGAACTCTCAGGCAAATGATGGACAAAACAAAGCACACAAATATAAGAATCATGGTATCTAAGAAGGAGAAGAGAAGAGTAAAGTGCTAGGAAGATTAGTTGAGCATATATGTGGGAAAACTTCCCAGACCCTCATAAAGGACATAAATGCACAAGTCAATGAAGACCATTGAACTCCAAATAGAATAAATTCAAATAGGTCTTCCCCAAGGCACGTACTGATCAGTCTGTCAAATGATGAAGAGAAGCAGAAAATCTTGAAAGCAGCAAGAAAAAATAATCTACTACATACAAGGGAAACTACATAAGACTGAGATAAGACTACTCAAATGGCACTGTGGAGGTGACAAGGCAGTGGTGTGATATATTTAAGATCCTGAAAGAGAAAGACTTCCAGCCAAGAATTCTGTATCCAGCCAAATTGTACTTCAAAATTGAGGGAGAGATTAAAATTTTCACAGGCAAATAAATCCTGAAAAACTTGTTAACAAAAGACTGGCCTTACAAGAAATACTAAAGGTAGTTTTGCCAGTTAAAAAAAAAAGGAGAGGGAGGTCTGGAGGAGGACACAGAATTGAAGAATACAAGTAAGAGTAACTTAACAGAAAAAGAGAAAGCAGGGAAAGAATGTGTGTGTGTGTGTGTGTGTGTGTGTGTGTGTGTGTTTGTGGGTATGTGACAAATAAAATCCCAAAGATAAGATGGTGGATTCAGAAATGGCTTTTCAGTAATACTTTGAGTTTTTACAGACTAAATTTACCAATTAAAAGATACAGATTAGCAGAATGGATTAAGAAGTATAATTCAGCTATATGCTGCTTACAAGAGACTCACCTTAGACACAAGGATGCACATAGATTGAAAGTGAAAAGATGAAAAAAGATGTTCCATGCAAGATGTAACCAGAAGAAAGCAGGAGTAGCTATACTAATATCAGACAAAATAGACTTTAAATGTAAAGACATCATAAAAGACAAAGAAGGACACTATATATTAATAAAAGGGACAATTCATCAAGAAGAAATAACAATCATAAATGTTTATGCTCCCAATCACGGAGCTCCAAAGTACATGAGACAAACATTGGCAAAACTGAAGGAAGCAATAGATGTTTCAATGATAATAGTAGGATACATCAATACACCACTCTCCTCTATAGACAGAACAACCAGCAGAAGATCAGCAAGGAAATAAAGAAGTTAAACAACTTGATAAATGAATTAGACTTAACAGACATATATAGGTCATTTACCCCAAAACACCAGGATATGCATTCTTCTCTAGTGCTCCTAGGACATTCTCCAGAATAGAACATATGCTGGGGCACAAAACAGGTCTTTATAAATGGAAAAACACAGAAATTATAAAAAGCACTTTCTCTGATCACAATGGAATGAAGCTGGATATCAATAACCACCAAAGAGAGAGAACATTCACAAATATATGGAGATTAAATAACACACTCTTAAACAATCAATAGGTCCAAGAAGAAATAACTAGAAAAATCAGTAGCTATCTGGAGACGAATGAAAATGAGAATACCACATATCAGAACTTACGGGATGCAGCAAAGGCTCTGCTGAGAGGGAAATTTATTGCCCTAAATGACTGCATTAAAACAAAGAAAGAGCAAATATTGAGCATTTAACTGCTCACCTGTAGAAACTTGAGAAAGAACAGAAAACTAACCCCAAATAAAATAGAAGAGAAATAACAAGGATTGAAACAAAGTTAAATGAATGGGAGAACAAAAGAACAATAGAAAGAATCGATAAAACCAAAAATTGTTTTTTTGAGAAAATCAATAAAATTGATGGGCCACTAGCAAGAAAAATCAGAAATGAGTATGGTACATTACTGCAGACTCAGAAGAAATAAAAAAAATTATAAGATGATACTATGAACAATTTTTATGCCAACAATCTAGACAAGTTAGATGAAATGGACAAATTCCTAGAAACACACAAACAAGCTATACTGACTCAGGAAGAAATAGCAGATCTCAACAAACCAATCACAAGTAAAGAGATTGAATCAGCCATCAAAATTCTTCCTACAAAGAAAAGCCCAGCTCCAGATGGCTTCACAGGGGAATTTTATCAAACATTCCAGAAAGAACTAACACCAATGTTGCTCAAACTTTTCCAAAAATTGAGGGAAATGGAACACTACCTAATTCATTTTATGAAGCTAACTTCACAGACCTGTTAAAGATGCTATAAGAAAGGAAAACTGCAGGCCAATCTCCTTAATGAGCAGAGAAGCCAAAATTCTCAACAAAATACTAGCAAATCAAGTCCAACAACACATTAAAAGAATTATATACCATGACCAAGTGGGATTTATACCAGGAATGCAAGAATGGTTCAACACAAGAAATTAAATTAATGCAAAAAAGCACATTAACAAATCAAAAGGGAAAAATCACATCATCATCTCTATTAATGCTAAAAAAGCCTTCAACAAAATTCAATATCTTTTTCTGATAAGAACACTTCAAAAGATAGGAATCAAAGGTAACTTTCTTGATATGATAAATGGCATATATGAAAAACTGACAGCCAGCATCATACTCAATGGAGAGGGACTGAAAGCTTTCCCCCTAAGGTCAGGAATGAGACAAGGATGCGCATTGTCACCACTATTATTCAAGATTGTGCTAGAAGTTCTAGCTAGAGCAGTCAGGCAGGACAAAGAAATAAAAGGCATCCAAATTGGAAAGGAGGAAGTTAAACTTATTTACAGATAACATGATACTATACTTGGAAAATCCTGAGAAATCTACAACAAAGTTATTTGAGTTAATAAACAAATTCAGCATGGTAGCTGGATATAAAATTAATGTGCAAAAATCAGTAACATACCTATATGCTTGCAATGACCTAACTGAAGAGTCAGTTAAGGAAAAATTTACATTCAAAATAGCAACAAAAAGAATAAAATACTTAGGAATGAACTTAAGTAGGGTGTAAAGGACTTGTACATAGAAAACCCATAATATTGCAAATAGAAATCAAAGAAGATCTAAACAATGGAAAGACATTCCCTGCTCATGGATAGGGAGGTTAATATAGTTAAGATGTCAATTCTCCCCAAGTTGATCTACAGATTCAACACAGTATCAATCAAAATTCCAACAACCTACTTCAAAGGCTTGGAAAAGTTAGTTACCAAATTCATCTGGAAGGGAAAGAGACCCCAAATAGATAAAAGCATTCTTAAAAAGAAGAATGAAGTGGGAGGATTAATACTTCCTGACTTTAAAACTCATTATAAAGCCATAGTGGTCAAACAGCATGGTACTGTCACAAAGATAAGAAGTATCGACCAACAGAATCAAATCAAGAGTGCAGAAATAGACCACAAATCTATGGTCAACTGATTTTTGACAAGGCCCCCAAATCCACTAAGCTGGGAAAAACAGTCTTTTCAATAAATGGGCATGGAAGAACCGGATATGAGTAGCAAAAACAATGGAAGATGACCCCTATCTTACACCCTACCCCAAAATACCTAGGATCAAATACCTAAGTTGAAGAACTAGCCCCATAAAGCTTCTAGAAGAAAATGTAGGGAAACATCTTCAAGACCTAGGAATAGGAGGTAACTTCCTAAAGTTTACACCTAAAACACAAGCAACAAAAGAAAAAAATAGATAAATGGGAACTCCTCAAAATCAAATGCTTCAGCACTTCAAAAGACATTGTTAAAAAGGTGAAGAGGCAGCCAAATCAATGGGAGAAAATATTTGAACATCACATATCAGACAAATGTTTGATATCCTGTATGTATAAAGAAATCATACAACTCAACAACAAAAGAACAAACAACCAATTATAAAATGGGCTAAAGATATGAATAGGCATTTTTTTTTCTGAAGAACAAATACAGATGGCTCAAAAGCACATGAAAAGGTGCTCGTTTTCATTGGCTATAAGGGAAATGCAGATCAAGACTACAATGAGATACCACCTCACACCAATGAGAATGGCTGCTATTAAACAAACAGGAAACTATAAATGTTGGAGAGGATGTGGAGAAATTGGGACACTTATGCACTGCTGGTGGGAATGTACAGGGGTTACAGCCACTTTGGAAGACAGTCTGGCAATTCTGAGTTGCCCTATGATCCAGCAATAACACTACTTGGTATACACCCAGAAGAGCTGAGAGCAGCGCTGGGGGCCACCAGCTCATGAGTTCACTTGACAAAAACTTACTCAGCTGCAAGACTGCGGTAGGATGAACAAACACTGTGATTGAAGTTTCTCAAAATTCGTACTGTGTGACTCGTCTGAAGTCAGTCACATTTTGTAAACAGGGAGCAAACAGGATATTTTGCTACCATGTATACAATATATATTTTTTAAAAGTGCAATTTGTGTTTCAGCAATCACTGTTAAATCGTTTGCACAAGAATTAAGATTTTTTACAATGAATGCAAACATTTTAACTTCATGGTACTTAAATAATTTAAATGAAAAGTATTAACTTAGACATTCGTATGCTTTTTTTCACAACTACATACCACTTCTATATCTCCAGTTGTTAAAGAAAAATATTTCAAGAACAAATCTTCTCTCAGGAAAATTGCCTTTCTGCATTTATTAAGAACTTTTATACCAGAACACCATTATAACCCCCTTTATTTTACTGTGGAATATGTGCTGGATAATTTGCAACAGACCTTTAGTTCCTAAGGGAAAACATTGTAAACTCTCTGAGATATTTTGGGATCTTTAAAGGGTTTGATAAAATCTATATGATGTGACTAACCCACAGGCAGGTTGGTTTACATTAATTTTAAAAAATGGGATGTTATATGGAAACATGGTTCACCAGAGTTTTAAAAATAAAAAGGGGTGTTGTTTTGTCTTAAAAAAATATGCAGGGGCCGGTGTGACGGTGGCTCAGTGACAGAATTCTTGCCTGCCATGCCGGAGACCCGGGTTCGATTCCTAGTACCTGCCCATGCAAAAAAAAAAATAAATAGATACAGGAAACCAAATCTCTTATTATTGATCTGTACAGACACTGTTCCTGGAAACTGAATGGAACTTAAGGCTTTCCCTCCAACGCAGGTAGGACTTGATCGCAAAGCCCACTATGTGGTGCATTTCCCAAGGACGTGAGCTGCACTTACTGGGAAGTGAATCAACAAAAAGAGTATTTGTGATATGGACTTCTGCTCCAGTTGGGGGTTTTCCATTTGAAAAATATGATATTTGTGTGGAAGTTTTAATTTTCTTAGCCCCCCTCCCATAGAATTGAGGCTAGAATTTTCTGTTTTGATAAAGGAACAAAAAATAAGCACGCTACTTGTAAATTGATGTTTAGTATCTAGTGTGATGTTAAAATACAGAATGCAGTATAAGCCTAATGCTAGGTAGTCCTATAGAAAAAAAAGTGTGTCTCTCCTAACAATCTTTTGAGCATGTATTCACACTGCTGTTCAAGACATTTTAAGTGTTATTTTTTCCCTCTTTTTCAGAACTTCTTCCTTTTGGGGCTACTTTTTCTTTTTTCTTGAGGTGAAATTCATGGGGAACTAGGTGTTTTTTATAAGGCTTTTATTACTGGATGGATGTTCTGCTGTAGTCTTCCAAGAAAGGCCCATTTATTTCTGAGTCACCTCTAAAACCCCTTGGTCTTTGAACTTGGGGGGCCATTTTTCATATGAGGGCTGATGTCAGTGAAACGTGAGTAGATCCGTGGGTGTCACCCCGTGAGTGCTGACTCCGGAAGGAACACCTTCCTGTGTTAAAGTTTCAGGTCTAGACTCAAAGCTACAGATGAAACTTAAATTTGCTTTTTACTGTATAAATCAGGAATACCTGCAGCCTGTACACCGAGGTTCCTTGTCAGCAGCTGAACTGAGCTGACAGAGTTCATTCAGACGCAAGGAGTTACCCGCGTCTCGGTTTGCGTAGGTTTGCACTCTACATCAGTGTTGACAGATGAGACAGTTTCACGGTTGTGCTTGTGCACAGACCAGCCAGCCCTATGCCCACACGCTCGTCAGGGGTTGAACTCTGCGAGCTGGCGGCGACACGTACAACAGTGTTTTCTTGGCTCAGACTTTTAAAACTTTTACGTGACATATGTGTTATTTTTCTGAAACTAACCAAAGGTAAATTTCTCATGGTTCTTACTGTCTGCCATAGCAGCATTGGAGGAAGAATATTTTGTACATTTGTAATAGATGAAAATGAACCTGATTGTAAATGTTTTCTTTGAATCTTAAACCAGGTACCAAGGTTTTGGTTCAGATTGTGTACCATGAGTTAAACTTAAATGCTTTTTATTAACCAATGTGAATGTATTTCTGTGAGTATCGTTGTGTTGAAATAATCTTTTTAAGAAGATGCAGAGGATTTAAGAGAAATTTTATTCATTCCATTTAGATTCCTCAGGTAGATTTGAGCTGTTTTTCAAACATCCTAAGGATGGGTTGCCAGGAAAACAGACACAGGAAAGAAATGAGTGTGATTTTAAGGTACAATCATGGTGGTTGAAAGTTTTAAAAAATCAGGATAATCAAGTTAAAAAACACATATGAAAACAGTAATGTGGAAGATAAAGTGATGCAATGGTTCAACTAATAGCACATATAGAGCAGAATGATGAAAAGGCAAGAAGACTTAAGCGGTGGACAGCCAGCCAGAGGCCCAAGTATGTGTGTAATAGGTTCCAGGAAAAGGAAAGACAAAACAAGTAAAGGAGATAATCTCAGAAATAATAAAACATAATTGTACAGAACCAGAAAGACTCTTGAGGCTTTGTATTAAAAGTGAATAAATGACTAGTCTTGCCTATAAAATCATGAAAAAAATTATAATGGAACAAATTGAATAACCAACCAACCTATCATTAAAATATGCTCCTCTCTTCTGTTGCACCTCACCCTCTCCCTCCTTCCCTCCTCTCTCTCTCCTCTCCCTTCTTTCTCTCTCTCTCTCTCTCTCCACACACACACATGCACACCTCTCTGCCCACACACATAGAATGCAATTATAGTGAAAAGAAAGACGATATCAGAAAATACTCTGCATTCAGGAAAAAGAAGGGAAAAAAAAGAAGACACATTTGTCAGCAGTCACTAGTCTGCAGAAAGAGAGAAATCCTCACATTACCAGGAGGGCTGTGTTTTCTTAATTAAACACCAAGTCTCATCTTAGGGAGCTACTTCAAAATCCACTCTTCTTGATGGTTCTTGGCTCCCTTGCTCTCTTCCTTTAGGAATTTGGAGGTCCAAAGTTTGTTCTAAGCCTGAAGTAGTTGCACTTCTTTAGTACAATTCTCTTAAAAACTCTGTGGGCTTCTTTTTCATTGAATAGAAATGTCTACTCTTCTAGACGTGCCTCTCAGATTCAACATTATATTCTCTCCCCCTTTCCCATTCTCTTTTCTCTGCTCTTCTACATTTGTGTCCTGAGTCATGTGTGAGGAAGCCATACTTGGAATATGTTTTCCCTGATCCCTTAGAGAAAAAATAGTATAGTAGGGAATTTTATAATATATGAATTAAGTTCAGCACAATGATTAACAATAACGTTACAAAAAACAGATTTGCTGTGCCTGCTGGTGACATGCAATAAGAAGTGCACAACTGCCTGGGGCATTGCCAAAATCGGACCCACGTGTGAGCAAGCCGGTAGATTTAACTGCCCTTTTACAGGAAATACAGGAGATGGATGGGCATCCTAAATGGGGATGTAATAAGTGAGTCCAGAGTCAATAAAGTCTATGGCAGATGACTTGATTTCTTCAAAAATTATGCTATAGATCTTAGAGGATTGAAGCGATATGTCAAATCAACACAAGGTATAAGGGTTTTCAGGTCTGGCCTTAGACAAACTAAGTGTGAAATACACAAATATAAATAGTGAGGTGATTGGGGAAATATAAATGCCGACTAAACAATGAGTGATAATACGGGATAATAATGATATTGTGACCATGTTAAAATTTTATCTCATAAAAATATATTTTCATACATACTGACTTACATATGGATAAAATGACATAAGGCTTGAGATTTCCCTTAGCATCTGGAAGGAACAAAAGCCCTGGTGGAGTTAAGTTGCCAAAGGTTATACATAAATAGAACTTCTCACATATTGATCACCATTCACCCTGTGTGATGGGAACAAAGGAATCCACTATGCTATTGTTTCTCTTTTTTTGTAGAAGTCTTATAATAAAAATTTAAAAATCAAATAACTATGACAAATGAATTATGTGGAAGCTAATGCTCAGAAAACTGACTACCCATATGAAAATGCCACCTCATACCTGTGTATATAAATAAACTTCACACTAACTGGTGAAATAAATGTCAGAGGTAAAAGTATCAATCTAATAGAAGAAAACATAGAGGGATGCCTTAGTTACCAGTAAGGAAGGAAAATTTTAAGATAAGGGACAGCACAAATAAGAAGTAACAAACAAATATGAGATTAAATATGTCCAGTTAAAGGATTTTTGTTGAATGAAGAAGTTTGGACAAAGTTAAAAGGTACATGACAGCACAATGATATTTGTAATCTACTAATATATAGAAAAATATTTCTTTTAAGTCAATAATAAAAATGTGATGGAACACTTTGAAAGAACAACCAAATTATATGGATTAGACAGTTTGTAGATAAAGAATTTGAGTGAAAACCTGCTGTAAATTAAAATAAATATGAAATATCATCTTTTATTATAGTAGACAACATTTCAAATAATAGAAGAATGTGAAGGAAGTAGCAAACAGTAATTTAGTCCTGCAGGGAATTTGTGTGTCCACAAGTGATACACATATCTTACAACACTGGGGTTTGTCTTGAGAATTTAAGGATATGCAGGGTTTGAATGGAAAGAGAGTTTGTAATTCCAGGCAATCAGAATAACATTGAAAAGGTCACAGAGGTGAAAACTGACACGTGTGTGTGGGGAACTGATGCTTAGTGATGAGATTGGGCTTGATGTATTAAGTTATTTATAACACTGAGCAGTTATCGTAAAGAGTAGACCAAAAACACAACAAGCAAGAAGAGTCAAGGGCAAACCTCTACTTGGCACTATACGTGGTGAAGTTTGTGAAACAAGCACAGATAAATTGATTAAAAATGACATTCAGGTTGATAAACTGTCAGTTTGGCTCTGGCCCAGGTTTCAGGTTCAGGGAACATTTTATGAATCAAAGATGCTACGTTGACAGTAACTTGACGGTCGATAGCCTCTGACACCATTTAGTTTTAGGGTCATGAAGGGGCTCAGTCTCCTTTAGCCAAGTATTTGAGGAACTGTCAGCATTGCAAGCAAGTTAGGAATTTCTTTTAACTTTTGGGAAGACAAAGTTTTTTCTGTTATGCCAATATTTTGAATTTTACATACTTTTAGTCTTCTGAAACCTTCTCATATATTTCATATAATCTTATAATTCCATACACACATGCTTCTTTAAAGCCTTATTCAACACCTTAGATCTGGGAAAAGCTTAGGAGACCACTCAGTTAACACCTTCCATTTTATGCAGAAGGACGCCGATTCCCAGAGAGATTGAAGTGACTTTCACAGGGTCACAAATCAAGTTGGCAGCAGAGTCACGGCTAAAGACCTTGGCTGAATCCAAATTAAAAGATGATTCCATCACAGCTCTCTCAGAAATAGCAAAGATTACATTCCAAACATATACAATCCTCAGAATCTAGAAAACATGTTAAATAGTGAGATAAGTCCAATCCCTGAGTAAAAAACACCCCTCAGGTATTTATATTATATTCATTAGATATTAAAGGAAGTTAAGTGGAAACTTATTGCTTATTTCCCACAGGGGAAATTCCATAGTCTGATGAGAGATTTGAAAACCTCATCCAGGAATAAATGGGATATTTGGAATGTTAGCATTTTCTCTGAAAAGACCCAGATGTATGGGCCGGTACTCGCAATTGCTTAGGGCGTCGCCTAAGAAGCAGTGGGTTCCACTGGGAAGGATGGGTGCACAGCCACGCATGCTCCTTCCCTGGAAAGCAAGGAGGCTGGGACAGGCCACGAGGCCGCACACAGGTACGGCGAGGGCAGAGAGAGCCGGGGAATCCATCTCCCGGATACTGGTGTGTGTGTTCACACAATGTCTCAAATAGAAAGCCTTTTTCCAAGATTTTTTTTCTTAGAAAACTTGATAACATGTAAAGTCAACCTCCTAACCATGGGGCATGATTGAGTTTACTATTTCTCACATTTAATAGCTCTGTCATCTATAACCTCAGCACCATGGCACAAACACATTCAATATATGCTAAAAGAAATGTAAATTGATATCTTTATTAGGAACACTGATCTATTGTCATTAGCATCCAGATAGCGCTGAAATTGAAAATAAATGCTAAAGTCAAAAAGGCCCATGAAGTCTAATGTACTTAACCAGAAGCTAATAAAACTTGGCAATGTACGTAGAAAAGGTGAGGCTTTGCTGCAGGGAACTGGAATTCAAGCCTAGGGTAACTATGTTAAAAGAGGATTGTAATTGTGGAATTGAACCAATTATGGATATTGATTAGCTGGCTTTATTGGTAAGAACACTTAACTTTATACAACAGTGATGGACGAAGGCAAGTCAAATGACTACCTTTATGGAGCCAAACTGGATGTGTACCTTTCCACTCTGTCAGTATGTCCATGCTTTTCCAGAAACTAAAACCATTCAGCATCTTAACTGTGGAATGGAAATAAGCCCAGTGGGCTTTGCTTCAAAGGTTGTGCTGCAAAACCAAAGCCCCTCACAGCAGTTCACTCACCTAAGCATGTTCATTTTATGTTCATTTCCATGGATCAGAAATCTGTACTGTGCTCTGAGGAAACTATTCAATGGGACACGTTTAATTGCAAAAAAAATTGTTGGACATTCACCTGTTATATTGATGCCTAATTTGCTTTGACTTGGAGTTGGAGGTGGATTAATTATGCCCCACCCACCATCAGGATTAAGACAAGCAAAGGCTGGACGAGGAGAATGTGTCACAAGGGCATAGAGGTCCCTTCAGCTGGGCGAGGACAGCACGCTGTGTATCTTTAAAGCTCACACACTTATTTCTCCCTATGCTCCTAATCCAGTAGGCCATTCAAAATCCTGACATGGAGAAATGTTAAGGAATCGAAAGGTATATTGGAAAAGGCAAATATACTAAAGTTGATAAGAAAATTGTTACTACCTGGGCACCACTGGTCTAAATTTTGAGAACAAACATGTAGCTGAAACATGTATTCTTACTGTCGGTCTTATAAAAGCTTTTGCTGTCTAGGAGAACAAAGCTGCAAAAGTCCATTTACCTGCAAACCAAGGAAAGAGCTTTTCATCAAAGTGGACATCTTCAGTGGAGTCCCCTGGCCCGGCCTTGTCCTTCGTGTGGCCGAGGGGCGCTCTGGCCCGTGCAGTGGGGAACCAGGCTCTCACTTTCCAACTCGGGTCTTGCCATGTGGAAAGAAAACCCCACAACATCGTGGGGGAACAACGCCGCTGCAGCTGCTCTCCAGAACAAGGCATCTCTCCAGTGCCCGCGGCTGGGGATGCAGTGCCCGGGGGCTTCTCCTTCGCTGGCCCAAGGTTTTATTGGACAATCCTGACAGATTGCGGCATTGGATTCCTTCTCGCTTCTCAGCAGATGTATAACTAACTACCTTCTATGAAAAACCTACTGAAATTTGACTGAAACATAAATATGGATGAAGCCATTTCAATTGCATTGTAATATCTTAAAAAAAATAATTTTTGGTAATATAATCCACTATATTTTTCATTAATGAAACTCTGGAATATTATAACCTTGAAAATCTTTTTCCCCTTTACTACTCCTGCATAATTTTTTACTTAAAGTCCTAAGGCTTAATAATATTTGCTTCTTTCGGTTTATCATCAATCATAATCATTTCTCCATTTTTCTACTTCATGAATTTAAATGCCATGTTAGCAATTGCTGTTTATCTTTCTTCCAAGGTTTAGTTTCCTTTTTATATTAGTGTGCGTTTTATGAATAACAATACATACTTAGTTGCTCAGAAGTCTAGACCTTCAATCACAGTAAGTTGTCTAATTTAAATTTAAATTAAGCTTATAATTTAATGAGGGGCCATCAGATATGCATATACGGTGCTACCTGCTATATATTTTGCATGAATTTGCTTATATTTGCCATCTACATATGCAGTAAGAAATGTTAAGAATATCCTGCAACAAGTATATGGTTGTTTGCCTCTAGGGTGGTGTTTTAGTTTGCAAGCTGCTGGAATGCATTATACCAGAAATGGGATGGCTTTTTGAAAAAGAGAATCTACTAATTTGTAAGTTTACAAGTTCTAAGACTGTGAAAATGCCCAAATTAAAGCAAGGCTACAGAAATGTCCAATGTAAAGCATCCAGAGAAAGATACCTTGGTTCAAGAAGGCCGACGAAGTTCAGGGTTTCTCTCTCAACTGGAAAGGCACATGGTGGACATGGTGACATCTGCTAGCTTCCTCTCCAGGCTTCTTGTTTCATGGAGCTCCCCCAGGGGAGTTTTCCTTCTTCATCTGCAAAGGTCTCTGGCTGTGTGGCTCCAAAGCTTTTTTCTGAAATGGTTCCCTTTTAAAGGACTCCAGTAAGCAAGCAACCCCACCTTGAATGAATGGAGGGACATCTCCATGTAAATCATCGAATCAGAAGTTATCACCCACAATTGGGTGGGTGACATCTCCATGGAAACAATCCAAAAGTTGCCACCCAGCAATATTGAATGAAGATTAAAGAACAGACTTTTCTGGGGTACACACAGATTCAAACTGGCACATGTGGCAAGCACATTTACAAAAATTCTAAACAAGAGAAATCAATTACTAGATTTGACTTTATTCCATACATATTCATTCTTTTCAGTTTCTCCCCTTTTATTCTACTGAAAGAGAGGTCTAGTAGGGTATGCATATTTTAAAATTAAAATAAAAAAGAAGTATAACAGTAAAATGCTGGACATGTACTGTCTATTGAAATTTCATCTTTGGAGTGAAAAAGATCTTAGGAATATCAAGGAGAAAAATAAGAAAACTTCTTTGCATATAGAAGGCACTTGAATAGTGACAATCTAATACTTGAAACTGCAGAGAGCTGCATAATGAGAAATGCAAATATCTTTGCAGACATGTCCTGCAGCTGAAATATTTCCCTTAATTTAGCTTGTAAGGTCTTACATAGTGAAAATTCATGGCACTCACACTATTGGTGTATCATATGCACACAGTTCTAAACATTATCATATTTAAAGAGAAGACATTGCGGCTCTATAGAAGGAAAACTGGTGAATTTCTTATAGAAACATTTAGTAATGGCAAATATTCCCACATTTTACCTTTGAACATATATCTAAAGATGTCTCAACCTTCTAAGTCAAATCTACATTTGTAAAAGAGTATCAATATTCATAATTATAAGTATATGACATGATTCATTAAAAATAGAAACTAATACTGGGTTATTTTAGTTCTTTGTCTCTGTCTCTTCATATATCACAAAATGCATTTTAATCTATTAAGGAAGCATTGATAACATATGACATGAACCAGAAGATATGCTGAACGTAATTTAAATGAAAATCTCAGAAGATTTCTAGAGTGCATGATGACACCTCACTGTGCAACTGGCAATTCAAGTTCAGCGAAGACGTGAGACACTTTCTACTGACTGAGTCATACACTGAGAGAAATTTTGTTGATCCAGTTTCCATGATGTGAAAATCTATTCATGCTTTAAGTCTTAGATAAAGTAAAGGTTACTTGGCACCCCAGAAGGGATCTTATTTTCCTCAACACTCCATAATATGCTCATCCACTTGGCAGCACTTAAGCATCCAAAGCAAATTAAAAAAAATTGACATAAATGTAGCAAAGTCAGCCTGAGAGCCAGTGTAACCTATTCTTCAGGCAATCCGTGCAGACAGTGAACATTTCTAGGGAACAGTAGATGGTGAGCCAACAGTATTTATAATAGGATGAGGTGAGGAATGGACGAGCTGAAGGTGAGGGCTGCTTCCCTAATAGAAACTCACAGTTATTTGCTCGGTTTGCAATCCTGAGCCACTTCTCAGACCCATAACACATTGACAGAAAGAGGCCAGCTCCCCGGGAAGAAGGCTCCCACAGGGGCTCAGCAAGTGCATATAATAGACATGATTCTGTCCTTCCACCAAGGCAGCTTGGGCTGCAGGGGACCGTGCCCTGGGGAAATGTGGAATACCCAGATCTTAGAAAGATGTTGAATACAGATTTGAGTTGCTATCAAGTAGGCTGTTCCTACCTTCAGTCCTCAGCACCAATATCTGCGGACTCAGGGTATGGGTTCTAATGGTAGGGGTTCTAGCGAAATATTGCTTCAGAGAAATATTGCTACTGGTAGGGATTCTAGCAAAATATTGCTTCAGGTGTGGTATTGTCACAAGAACATGGGATTCAATGACCCTACCATATAGTGAAAAGTTCTAGAAGCTTCCGGGCTTACAGAGTGATGGAGAAGCCTCTTGAAGGTACTGTTAAGTTTCCCATTTAAAATGATACCCTCTAAGTACAAGGATTCCTGGAAGGTGTCACGATACCCTAAACCATGAGTTTCTATAGAGCATTGGCCATCAATAAGCGGAGCACGTGGGACAAGTAGTCAAGAGAAGGAGGGAGTTAAAGTGGTCCCAGCGACTCCTTAGAAATTCTTGTGCTTCTTATCTTGCAAATTTAGGTGCACTAGGCTTGAGGTCCACGTTCCTAAAGAGGGAAAGAGTGAGAGACCCACAAAACTGCCCCATGGTCACAGTTAGATTCTCATGCCAGAACAGAGAGTAAAGGAAGAGTTACCATTCTGGTAGGAGTAAATTGCTTTGGTCATCATGAGGAGTTAGGATTGCTTCTATAAAATGGAGGTATGGAGGAAAATGTTTGATACTCCACTGAGGCAACTTTCATTCTTCTATTACCCACTTACTGATAAAGGGACAAAAATGGCCTTTATTACTTGATAATGGCTTTTTGTGGTAGTTTGAAGGTTGTATGTATCCCAGAAAGGCCATGTTCTTTTAATCCGTTCCTGTGATGTAGACTATTGTGCTAATTGGTGTAAACCTATTGTGCATGGGACCTTTGTTCTGGTTATTTCAATGGACGTGTGAGCAGCCTCATTGAAGGTGGTTCTTAATCCTCTTACTGGAGTCCTTTATAAGAAGAGAAAACACACTCAGAGTCTAAGAGATGAAATTAAGAGGAGCTCACAGAAAAAGCCCCAGAAAAGTTTAAAGAAAGAGCCACAAATGGAGAAACCAGAAACTGAAACAATGAAACTTGGGAGAGAAGGACCAGCAGACATCACCATGTGCTAGCTGACAGAGGAGCTCACTGACAAGCCATCTTCGGAGAAAGTATTCTTCTTTTGATGCCTTAACTGGGACATTTTCTTGACCTTAGAGGTGCATCTTTGTAGGCTAATACATCTCCATTATTAAAAGCCAGTTTCTAGCATATCATATTCTGACAACTTTACCAAACCAAAACAGACTTTGGCACTGATAAGTGGGATGCTATTATTTGCAAATACCAAAAATACTGGAATAGCTTTACAAATGGATAAGGGGAAGATTCTGGAAGAATTGTGAGGAGCTTGGATTAAAGGCCTATAAGAAACTGTTGGTAAAAGTATGGACACTACAGGTCTTTCTGAAGAGGCCTTAGACAAAAATGATGAATGTGTCACTGCAAACTGCAAGAAAGGTGACCCTTGTCTCACAGTGGCAGAGAAGTTGGAAAAACTGAGTCCTGATGCTGGATGGAAGGCAGAATTTGAAATTGATGACTTTGGATATTTAGCTGAGGAGATTTCCAAACTAAATGCACACAATGTGACCTGGTTTTTCCTTGCAACTTATAGTATAATGTGAGAAGAAAGGGGTAAGCTGAAAACTGAAGTCCTGGCACAAATAAACCATACATTGATGGTTTGGAAAATTCTGAGCTTATAGAAAGTGAGACCCCAGAGAATAGTGCCCCATGTGAGTATTTAACTGAACAAGGAAGGAGTTGGCCAGGAATGAGTCAGCCATTTCAGTGCAAGTCAGGATTGGAGATGAAGTTATTCAGAAAGGATTCCTGGAAAGTCCTATTGTCTGACAATCGGAACCCCTGTGTACTGCATGAGAAGCCAACAGGTTCTCTTGCAATATCTTTATGAACAGAACCATTGCTTGCCTGGACTAACAAGGACAAAAAAGGAACAGATTAAAGGAAAATGACTTGAAAGGCAGAACCATGGAAGCTAAGGTTTGGAGTGAAGACACCTTGAGGCAGGAGAGCAGATCCACCCATGTACCTGGACAAGGCATGTTTGCCTGCGAGGTGGCAGAGGGTGGGACTTCTGCCCCATTGTTCAGGAAGAGTGCTGCTGTCCTTGGCTTTCAGAAGGTGCAGCACATTTCTCAGGGACTGGGGGGAGTTCGGCCACCACCCCGGGGCTTGATGAGGATGGAGCCAAGAGGATGGCCATCACCTCAGTGCTTGGAGATGTTCAAGCACTCAACCCCAGTGTTTGGAGAGAGCAGGGCTGCTACATAAGCCCTTGGAAAGGTGGGGCTGCCATTCTATTAAACCCTGAGGACAAATATCATTTTATAGATGAATTTTAGACTTTGGAATCTAATTAATTTTGCCCTGCAAGCTTTCAGATCTGTTTGGGTCCAGTAATCCATTTTCCTTCAATTTTTCCCTATGGAAAAAGTTCACTCTATGACTGCCCTTCCTTTGTATATTCTATAACTGTCCCTCCTATGTATATTATATGGTTGTCCCTCCTGTGTATACTCTCTGACTGCCTTTCCTTTGTATATTATATGATTGTCCTTTCTGTGTATACTCTACGATTGTCCCTCCTGTATATACTCTATGACTGTTTCTCTTGTGTTTATTCTGATTGTCCCTCCTGTGTATACTTAAAGCAGAAAACTTGTTCTAATTCACACAGGTCCTGAGTATATTTTGCCCCAGGACAGACAGCACCTGTAACTGATATGGATGAGACTTTGTACTTAATACTGTTACTGAAATAATTTAAGACTTTTGTGATATTGTGATAGAATGAATGTAGTTTTTGCATGGAAAGAACATGTCTTTTTGGAGTCCAGAGGGTGGAGTGTTGTAGTTGGAGGTTGTATGCACTCCAGAAAGGTCATGTTCCTTTAATCTATTCATGTGGTGTAGACCTATTGTGGGTGGGACCTTTGATTTAGTTATTTCAATTGAGATGTCATCTGCCTTATTGAAGGTGGATCTTAATCCTCTTACTGGAATATTTTATAAAAAGATAAAACACATACAGAAGCTAAGAGATGAAAATAAGAGGAGCTCACAGAGAAAGCCCCAGAGAAGTTTACAGAAGAAGGCACAGATGGAGAAGCGAGAACCTGAAGCAATGCAGCCTGGGAGAGAAGGACCAGCAGACATCACCATGCACCTTGCTATCTGATAGTGGAACCCACGTTCACTGGTAACACATTTTCAGAGAAGATTTTCTTCTTCTGATCCCTTAGTTGGGACATTTTCTTGGCCTTAGAATTGTCAATTTGCAAGCTAATAAATCTTCTAAAAGCCAATTCATTTCTGGTATCTTCACTAAACCTAAACACTTTCTAATCTGGACCATGGTTTGACTCCTTAGGGGGGGTCTGGTCCATTAGTAAACAACCCCCCTAGACTAACAGAGGTGCTGACCGAATGGGAGAGGAATGTGGAATGAATAACAGAAGTGGCAGATGGTGGCTGTCTCTTACAGGCATGGGATTATCTAGAGCCCTGATGTTATATAGTTCTTTTCACTAGCATTTCTCTCGTAAGTATATACAGGAATTGTGACTAACTAGAATCCTTAAGATGATGTGATTGAGTGGAGTGCACCAAACATGAAAAGTTCATGATTCTGAGTGATACAAGGTGTGGGAACCACTCTTTATGCCACATCCATATCCTCTCTATTAATATCCCTGGAGACAATTAAATGTCATTTAATTGATGGCTGTCACATGGGAAAACACATGGCTGGCATCTGTTGGTTCTTGTTCCTGGTTCTGCTGCCTTTAGCTTCTGATTTCTTCCTCTCTAGGTATCTGTGGGTCCTGACTTAGCTGCTGTGGGGAAAACTCTGGGTTTCAATTCCTGGCTTAGCTTCACAAGGGAAGGTACATGGTGTGTCTGCTGGGCTTGGTTCCTGCCCAGCTTTTGTTGACTCTCTCAGCTCCTTACATCTCCTGGGGCTTCTGCATCTCCAAATGTCTACATCTAAGCTTTCTCTGTCAGCACTCCAAGCATCTCCAAATGTCTGCCTCTATATCAGATCTGATTACTAACGGCTCTCCAAGCATCTGAGTGTCCTCTGAAAAGTTTCCCCTTTTAAAAGACTTCAGTAAACCAATCAAGACCCACCTTGAGTGGGCAGAGACTCATCTCCATCTAATGAAAGGTCACACCCACAACAGAGTGGGTCAATCTCCATGGAAACCATTTAATCAAAGGTTTCATTTGGTTAGATTCTAACCAAGGACTAAGGCAAAGGTGATTTTGAATATGCAATTAAGGCCCCAAATCAACAGGTTTTTAGTTAATCACAGGGAAACTAACTTGGGTGGACTTGACCTAATTAGGTGAACACCCTTAAAAGAAAAACAGAGCCCTTCGCTTGGGAAGGGCTTCTCCCTGTGGCCTTGGTGATGTATACGGCCGTGCTGAGGAAACTCCCATGGCAGGCACTACAGGTGGTCTCCAGCATGAGGGGTGGGCTGCCAAGGAAGCCAGCAAAGGTCAGGGCCCTCAGCCACACACTTAAAGGGAAATAAATCCTGTCAATAATATGCATGTGCCTGGAAAAACATTTTCCTTAGTGGAGCTTCCAGATGATAACATGGCCAGGCTGATGCCTGGTTTTCTGTCCAGTGAGACTAGAGGAGAGGACCCAGTTAAGCTGTGCCCAGACTCTTGACCCAAGAGAACTGAGATAATGAAGTATTAAATGAATATGTGTGTGGTAATTTGTTATGCAGCAATACAATCTGATGTACACATAAATATTTCCTTAAATCTAGTCCTCCCTGGATGTTCTTTTTCAGTGTATCACCCAGTCCAGTCCAGGAAATGTGCTTTGCATTATCATTTGAAAAAATACAGAAGTCCTTTGCATGGCTGCACAGTCCCGGGGCAGCCTGGCTCAAGCCCAGCTTTTCAGCCTTCCTTCATCCCTAGGCCCCTCTTGCTCCACAGCAGCTGCCTACATCAATTCTCAAGCTTAGGATGGACCCTCCTGCCTCAACACCCATATGCAGCCTGCTCCATCCTCCTGGAAGTTGCTTATTTTCTGGCTTAATTAAGGATTTTCTTCTTGAATTGGTTTATTCATTATTCATTCAGAAAAAAAATTCCTATATCCCTGACTAAATAAATTATTTTGTGCAAAAACAAGCCCAAACTGATGAGTGATTCTTTCAGAACCCTGCATTCTACAGAAAAACTGCACTTCACACAATTTTCACTCCAGTGTAAGGCTGTCTCCACGAACGTGGGAACCGGGTGTTGTACAGGGCCCGCATCTGAGTTGAGGCTCTTCCACAGCCTTCTTAAAACCTCTTAATAAGACTTGAATGGGGGCTGTACATTTTCATTTTCCACTGGGCCCCCAACACTATCTGGCTAATCCTGGACCCATACCCCCTTTCCCTCCTCATCTTCTTTGAGAAGTCAACAGCACACGTGTTTCCATCGGTATTAACAAAGCCCAAAGTTGGCACCGGGAGTACCTCCCAGGATAAATCACTTACTTATTTTACTTTCAATTCCACTTTTTTAAACAGTTATCCAGTTTATAGAAGAACAACTAAAAGTTCTTGCAGTGTAGGTTTCTTCCCTTCCACGTGTGATGGAATAAATCCCGCTCCCCTCTAGAAGGCGGTTCCAATGGAACACGCCATCCAGGGGGCTTGGAGCCACTGGTAGACAGGAACTTCTGAAGACACTACTATTCAGTAAGATGCAGGCAGGGTGAATTAGGGTGTGGCTTATCCTTACCCTTGGAGGCCTTATAAAGAGAGGAAATTTGGACTCAGTCAGACAGAGACAGCCACAGGAAGAAGCCAGAAATCAGAGGAAAATAGAACAGAAAAAGGAGAAAGAGGCCAGTCAACCTGTGCTGGGGGCAGAAACAAAGCCAGGCACCTGGAGGACTGCACCAAGCCAGCATCAGAATGCATATTTTGGGAGAAAGGGGCCTTGAGGATTCCTTGATCTGGCCTTCCACCCTACAAGCAAATAAATTCCTGCTGTTAAGGCAAACCATTGCGTGGGTTTTGTTATAGCAGCTCTGGAAAACTAAGACACAGTATAATTATTAAAGTAAATATAATAAGTCCTGTACCAAGTCCATTTCCTTTGCATACCGAGATGGACATGGCTGGACAGTGGGGAACACTTGCAGTTGGTGTCATGTCCAGGTCTCCCACCTCATGAGATGCCGGGATGCAGTTGGCCCCAAACACTGGAGGCTCATTGACTGAGAACATTTAGCGGAACTTGCTCTAATTTTTATTTGTCAAAGCAAATATGTACCAACAGGAAAAGTCCAGCTAAGCATTCTGCAAACAAAGATGCAAATAAATAAATGAAATTAGAATCAATGGTTTCACCCGAAACTTTACCTTATAATTTTATCATGCACATGGATTCATTGGTGCCCTTTCTCTAGAATGTGCATTTCTGCATTATTATTAAAAACTCTTCTATTCTTGCAATCAAATTAATTTCAACCAAAAAGTTGGAGTCTCTTTCTCAGTTGCAAGCATCTTCAGAGTTACACAGATTTCCTAAGGAAATTTCCTTTCTTTTTTTCCCCTTTGTTATCTCTATTCTTATGTGCAAGATTCTATTCATTGAAGCTTATTTTTACACACACAAATTCCATGGCAAACTGCTTACCTCCTCTCAAGTGTCTAGCAGACTGACCTTGGCCTTTCTAATTCGCATATAGACACTTTCTGAAAGATTGTCAATAGAGGTAATGTTTCTTTTATATGGAAGCATACCACATTTGGAAGATAAAATATTCCCCCACAATAACCTGGTTATATAATTTATTTTCAAATTTTCAATTGTTAATGCCATTCATGGAGTTTTTCAAAGAGCCAAAAAATAAATAAATAAATAAACGCCTTCACTGAGAGCTTCATTATTCCACGTAATATTAAATTGCCTCAACTAAAGACCTATGCCAAATGCACTTCCCTTACTAATTAACCTGGTAATTACTTATCACATTGATATTCAAATGTACTAATCAAATGTTCGTTTGTAATTGTATTACATTAACACTGATTAAGGATGTATTTATGACTTCAAGGATTACATTAAACCATAAATGATACAACTGTTGATTGATGTTAAATTATACCTATCAAGTAAAGAAATTTCTAGTGAACACTGGCAGTTGATACAAAATGTTTTGTTATGTATTTATGACTTCATGAGTAAGTGAATATGCTGACTTACTAAGAATTTTGAACATGGAAAATTAAATAACACATTTGTAACTTCTAAGCTCTCACATTTCTTCTCCATCAACACAAATCATTAAATTTAACACAGTCAGTATAAAAATAAGATTCTTTTTTTGGAAGTAGACGGAGAATTTGCAACAAGAATCTAAGTTTCAACACAGGCATTGAGACTGTGTTTGTTTCTAAGGCAACAAGAACAGAACAATTATGATGTGTTTCAAAAAATCATGCTCCTCTTAAAAATGCATTAGGAAGTCTGATGAAAGAAAGAACTTAAAAAAATCCCTTCCAAAATCCAACCAAACTAATCTAAAATATCACTCTGGAAAATATCTGCACCTGCCTATGTAGCTGATCTGTTTCAGCTATAGCATGAGATTTACTAAGCATTTTGTACTGTGTTTCTGTCCAATCTGCAGCTGGAGCAATCAAATTGCCCAGTCTTAGGAAGTATGCAATACCAAAATCCCTTTGTTCATTATTTTAAGAAGTTCCATGAAAATAAACAGATATTTCTATTCCTAAATCATAAATAAGCTAAATTATTTGGTAGCTCTCATAACTTTGGTGATTTATAATTGTCTTAAAATTATAAAGAAGTATTGATGATTTATAGCTAATCATTGTCTAAAGTGAATCCAGTAGTTATTGGAAATACTAACAGATATTCCAATAGTTGTCTCTCCTAGCACAGTGGGTTCTTTCTAATCTCCTTCCTCTTTACTTATTTGTAACTTATTTCTCTGACAGTGAAAAATTTGACTGTCTACAATTTTTAAAATCCTGCTAGACATAAAAACTAAATTAAATACTTTAATTAAAGAATACTCCTTTTATGTTTAGTTTTTTTTTTTACTTTTTATTGTATAGTATAACATATATACAAAGCAAAGAAAGAACAAAGCAATAGTTTTCAAAGCACTTTTCAACAAGTAGTTACAAAGGACAGATCCCAGAGTTTGTCATGGGCTACCATACGATCATCTCAGATTTTTCCTTCTAGACACTCCAGAATAAAGGTGGCTAGAAGGCTCAAATACTTTTTTATCATCACAACCAACTTTTTTCTTTCTTTTTTTTTGTGACCAATAACATATTTACAAAAAAGCAATAAATTTCAAAGCACAGAACCACGATTAGTTGTAGAACATACTTCAGAGTTTGACATGTGTTACTATTCCACAATTTTAGGTTTTTACTTCTAGCTGTTCTAAGATACTAGAGACTAAAAGAGATATCAATTTAACGATTCGGCGTTCATATCCATTTGTTAAGTCCTACCTTCTCTGTATAACTCCACCATCACCTTTGATTTTTCCATCCCTCTCTTTAGGGGTGTTTGGGCTATGGAAATTCCAAATTTTGATAGTGGAAGGGTCTGTCACTAATATGGGGTAGGGAGATGGAATTATCTGATATTCTGGAGGCTGGGCTAGGTTTCAGGACTTATCTGGTCCAGGGACCCATCTGGAGGTTGTAGGTTTCTGGAAAGTTACTCTAGCGCCTGGAACCCTTGTGGAATCTTCTGTATTGCCCTAGGTGTTCTTTAGGATTGGCTGGAATGGTCCTGGTTGGGGGTTGGCAGGTTATGATAGGTAACAAGGTCTACCTGAAGCTTGTGTAAGAGAAACCTGCAGAGTAGCATCTCGACTCTATTTGAACTGTCTTTGCCACTGATGCTTTATTAGTTACACTTCTTTCCCCCATTTGGTCAGGATTATGTTTAGTTTTTATAGCATCAAAACACAATATCATTTCCGAAGTAACTAAATGAGTTGCTCCCTCCATTGTCTTCGGTGGGGTTAGTTATTCACTGGTAACACAGTTAAGCTCTTTGGTTGACGTTCCATTTGGTCTTCCCTACATCCTGCAGCTTATTTTATTTTCATTCAGCGAAATTCACTCAATGTGGCATGAGTTCTACCGATTTTGG
This sequence comes from Myrmecophaga tridactyla, assembly GCA_004026745.1. Lineage (NCBI taxonomy): Eukaryota > Metazoa > Chordata > Mammalia > Pilosa > Myrmecophagidae > Myrmecophaga > Myrmecophaga tridactyla. Next base: position 12,878 of record PVIY010013235.1, on the reverse strand, counting down.
AAAACTCACAGTCATGCATCTACCAACACAGTCTTGATACAGAACAGTACCAGAACCACCGAGATTTCCTTCTCCTACCCCTTTGGTCGCCCACTTCCCTATGCCGTTACTCCTAACAGCGGCGGCTGGGTTCCACAGCCCTAGAGTTCCGCGTGGTGTTTGGAGCTATGCACTCTGGAAAAACACATCCTTAACCTAAATCCACTGCTGTGCTAGTAACTCGCTATAAGTAGGACCTACTGCTGAGGTCCCTCCAGATAAGGTGTGGCCCACCTCAAGCAGAATGGGTCTAAATCCTGTTACTGGAGCCTTCAGAAGTGGAATGAAGGAAGCTGAAAGTCAAAGGAACCTCGGGGTTCAGGTCCACCTGGTGCCCTGCCCTGTGCCTGCTGAGCTCAGGGCCGGGGATCCCCAGCAGCCAGCCCCAGACTCTCACAGCCCTCAGAAAAGCCCTGCCCTGGAGATGATTTGATCAGGACTTTCCTAGCCTCAAAATGCTGAGCCAATAAATTCCCTTTTTTTTTTGAGGTAAACCATTGCATGGTATTTGCTTGAGTAATAAGGAAACTAAAACATTTTGCTTCTTCTAAACTATCCCGTGAGTGCATTTATAGAATATGTAGGCTTTACTGCAACATAAACAATGATGAAGCACCCAAGTGCACTATGAATTTGAGTATTTCTCCTTTATTTCTCATTAATGATTTCATGGATTTTGATGATCTCTTGTTAGGTGTTAGGGATTATTATATTATTCTTAGAAAACTGACTCCTTTATCTTTATTTAATGTTTCACTGATAATATTTAGTGTTCTGAAGTATCTTTAGCCTGATATCAATATAGTTATTCCAACTTTCTTTTGCTTAGGGCTCACATGACATATTTCCCCCAGACTTCTGTTTTTAATCAATCTATGTTTTTATAAGTAAACTGGGTTCCTAGTTGCTTTTTTGTCAAGTCTCTGTCTTTAATTTGTCTCTTCAAATGATTCATATTTGTTTAATGGGACTATATATTTGGATTAAAATCTAACCATTTTAATTTCTTCCATTTTTACTCAATTTTCTGCCTTCTGTATTATTTATATTTCCATATTATCCTTAATATTTATTTTTATGCTAATTGTAAGCATTAGTGTTTACCATATGCATTTTAATTGATCAGAGGTTACCTTCAAATAATATTGTAGCTCTCTGTATGTAGTACAGAATTTTTATATCAATATATCACCATTTCCTCCCTCCTATCATTTGAAAGTCACTGTCATATATTCACTTTTATATAGTCCATAAATAAACATCATTTACTTCTAAAATGAAGAGCCCCTTAGATGAATTATTCATCTAGTTACTGGCTTTGCTTTCCTAGTTTTTCAATTTGATTCTTTCTCATACTACCCATCTCTCTGCTGAAAAGGCCCATCTGGTCTTCCATGCCCTCTACCTTTTCCATTAAAGCCTTTAAGACAGTGAACAATTATTACACATCCTCTGAGATAGTTCTAACATCTGTTGCACATCTGTTTATGTTGATTGAATTGTCTCGGATGTGCATTGATTTTTCTTAGCCTTTTTTACACCTTATGTTTGCTCAGAGATTAGACATTGTACTGAAGACAGTAGAATCGATGGTGAGTAATTTGTGCTTAGATAAATTGCTGGAGACAAACAGATACCAGTTTAATTTGTTTTTTTTTCTGCTGTGCCTTTGTTGTGGTGGTTTGCCTATTTCTGGTCAGTTGCTGGCCTGGCTTTGGGGTTTGTCTTTCTGTTCTTATCCTCACTGGATCCTGGGGCTTCAAACCTTCTCAGCTCTCCCTGCCTTTAAGGATTGGCCAGACGTCCCCGGAGTCCGCTTGAGCCTTAGTGCTGGGTCCTTCCCCTGGGCGATGCCTGGGCGGGTCTCTCATGCAGCCCTGTTCTGCGGTGGGTGTCACTGGACAGCGTCCTCCCGGCGCTGGGGTGGGGGTTCTTCTCTCTTCTCCCTTCAGCCTCCAGATCTTCCCAAGTGCCCCGGAGCGCGCCAGCTCTTCTTCTGAGCCCAGTGGGCGTTCCTGCCCATTCCCCAGGAAGTGTGTGTGTGTGCAGCTGTGTGTGCGTGTGGGCGTGTGTTCTCATCTCCAACAGCCCCCGGAGTCCCTCTTTGCTGTCCCCCCCCCCCCCAGCAGATTGTTCCTGTCGTCCTTGGGGAGATGGGGACCTGGGGGTGGGAGGGTCTCTCCTTGGAGGCTGCTCTCCGCTCCCGAGACCGGCACTAACTGTGCGCTTTCTCCTCCCCGCTCCCCTGGCGGCCCGGGAGCCCCACACTCTCCCTGGCCTGCCCGCAGCGTCCCGGGTGGGTCAGCTTTTCCGGCTGCCTGGTCCTCCTTGCGGCCCCGGGAGCTGTCTCCGCGGGGGAAAGCTTGCGTCCCCGCCGCCGGCCCTGCCCTCCCAGCTTCGCATGAGCTCAGCTCTTCCATGGGCTCGAGGAAAGCCCTGGTGACCTGCCGCTTCTCGGTAGGGCTGGGATCAATGACCTTCCAGCCTTAACAGTTCTGAGCAGAAACTGGCTGTGACGTGGATTTTAAAAACCACAAAACCCTGATTTAAAAGCAGAAGCAGCACACAAACATGCAGTGGTCCTCCCAGAACCTCGGATGCGCCGTGCGTCTCCTGCTCAGAGCCTCAGGTTTAACGCGGGCGGCATTCCCCCTCGCAGGTAGGACGTTAGGGAAGAAGCCGCAGTGTCCAAGCCCTCACCTGCCTGACCGGGGCACGCTGGGCGGTACCAGCGATGAAGCTGTTGTCTTTCATGCCTTACAAAGCGGACGTGGTGAGAAAAGACGTGACAAGAACAAGGGTGTAGTAAGGGATTGCCATGAAGCGGAGAAGACTCGGCTGGTAATTTAGTTATGAAAATGCCCACTAAAAACACTTCTATAAAAAACCATGTAGGAAGTCTAAATCATGTACAGATTGCAGTCTCAAGGCTTAGGTATTCAGAAAAGATAAAAAAGAACAAAATGATACGCATGCAAATGTAACCTCCTCACTTTGCCCTACCCAGAACATGCGCTAGTGTCAATTCTTTATCCACAAGAATAAAACACAAAGGCATGATTTAAATATCGTATATTAGAAATATTTAAGTAATTCAGTAGCATGGGAGAAAAATATTTTGTGGACCAAGGAAGCAGTTTTATACTGACTTTCTAGTTAATGTCACTGAAACTCAATGGTGTTTATAAAAGAAGGAGAAAAAATGAACTGTAGGCTAAGTTCTCTATCAATGGAGTTTCAGCTTTAATAGACCCATCCACGCAGCATGTATTTGAGAATATGTTGTTGTAATTTTTAAGGTAATTCTCAGAGAGTTTTTCTAATTCTGAAGCATTTTATGACCTAGCAGTTACAGTGTTTATGTTCTGCAGATGGACACACTTAGAAATGTCCAGCTGTCTACAAAGCTTGCATTGCTCAAGGGAGAGAACTGTGAGACTGAATGTCTCTTCAGGCTCGGATTTAGCAAATAAGCTATTGAGATACTTTAAATGTGACAATTTTCAATACACAAAAATATCTTGATGTTACGTTGAATGCTAAGCATTAAGGGGGAAAAAAAACTGCCATAAATTTCCAGCATCATGGTATAAATGCACTTGTTTAGTAGTCTAAGTTTAAACAGTCCAAATTCTAAGAGTCTCTTCAGGTCTGATTGGGCAGGTTGAACATGATCACATGGGGGCTGCCGTGGCCTGAGCCTCGGGGCTGAGTGCTTGGCCTCAGGCATCGTCTGTGCAGACGGGACCTAGCCAGGCTGTGGGTGTGGGGAGAGGAGACTCGCTCAGGCGGGCGCCCTGGAATGCAGCCGCATGCTCCCTTCAACGAGGGGGGTGGAGATTTGCAGACGCAGGCCTTGAAGACTGGGGTGAGGCGGCTGTGAACCAAGGCATGCTGGCAGCCAGCAGCTGTGGGCAGAGGAGGGATGGCCCCAGAGCCTCTAGGGAAGCGGCCCTGCTGCGGCAGCCCTGGGGATGTGTGGTGCCCAGAATGGAGAGACAATAGATTTCTGCTACTTTACGCCACCAAGTTTGTGGTAAATTCTTACAGCAGCATAGGAAAGTAGACTGCTTTAAAAATAGCCTATATATTTAAAGCACACTTACTTGTCAATATTTCAAAAAGTAGTACTGGCCTGAATTAGCCTGTGAAATTGGCCTGCTTCACTCTCCTGAACAGAATATATAAACTTAGAATGGGGCCTCAAGCGTCCATACGTCGGCAGGTAGTTGACTGGCCAGCCAGAGTCACTGTACTTTACTTGTCTCTAGAAACAAATTTCACCTCAGATTAACACACACACAAAATCCTACTGCTTCTACCAAACAGGTACATACTTTACATTGTATGTCACCTATTGTACTCTATAAAAAAGTCTTTTTACAACGATCATGTCAACATTTCCATTCCCCTCCTCAACTGGTAATGCAAATTCAGTGTGAAACTGTAATCAATATGCTGCTTGCACTGATCCTGCCACGTCCAACATGAAAACAGGGTAGTAATATTTAAATAAACGGTGCTGAAGAATTTAAATCTGAGACAATATGATAAAGAGACAATTTTTTAATGGCATTAATCTATAGATTATCTTAAAAAGTTTGAGGCAGGGTTTTCATTTCATACTTTTAAATTCCCACCAAATGAACAAAGGCATTTTTAAATTGATTATTTCCCCCTTTTATGCTCAAGAGTTGCTTTGCTTAGCTGCTTTTCAGAAGACATGTAACTAAAAACAATTTTTATTTATTAAAATAAAATATCACAGTACGTAATGAATAGAGCAAAAGAATGACAAGACGTGACTTGGCAGTTACTCCACTCCAATAAGTTACACCTGCAAATACTTAACGGTCCAAAAAAGAGCAAAAACAGAATGATGGAATTTCAGAAGAAATGTTTAACATCAGAGGCTTCAGGCGGCTACTTTAAAGGAAACGCCTTAGCTTGAGGAGCAGTTTAAAGGAGGCAGACGTGGCTGGCTGGAAGTCTAGCGTTTGTGGGTTGTGGAACCATCATGACTGATCCCAGCTTCACAGGTGAATGCTGAGTCGGGAAGCAACGGAAATGAGGGTTGGCAGCTGTGGGGAGGACAGAAGCCCGGGGCGGTGGCCATAGGAAACGGGAAGGGCCTGGACTTCTCCCGTGGTGTCTTCTGACGGCGCCTCTCAGGCCACTGAGCCTGGGGTACCCCGGGATTCTGTTAGATGGTGTTTTCTAAGGCTGTGGGGCGGGGAGCCTGGCGTGTCCCCCCAGCGATGTTGCTGGGCCTGCCGCCTGCACGGGCTTTGGCTGGGGAAGGGCTCAGGACAGGAGGGAAAGGCCCTGTTTATCCCTCGCTGCCCCGTGCAAATGTCCTTGCATTTCAGACTGAATGGGGCCTCGAGCGGAACTGCACGCAGTCAACGCCAGGAAGCTGGGGAACTAGTAATTGACTCCACTTCCACTTATGTCGGTTAACGTCCAAATGCATTTCATTTCCAGGAAACAGCTCTCCCGAAAACCTGGGGGGGATTCCCAGCCTGAAGCGAAGGTTCCTGCAGTCCCCCAAGCCCCTCTGATGGGCAGCTAAACCAGCCTCCTTTGTCGCCCTCGGACCTTCGGGAAGCAAAGAACTCAAACTACTCAACTTCAAAGAGACCGTCCTAAAGTGTCATTTGAGTTACACTGGCGCCCCTTTAAGATTTGTACTCAGAAAGGGAAAAGATAGGCAATTTATTCAATATCAGGCAGCACAGAAACCTGAGTCAAATATTCATTCTGAATTTGGGACAGACGACTGTAGCTTGAGTTAAAGGAGTCAAAGATAGAGTAAATTCTCTTTGTGAAATGTAATGGTGACACGTACGGCACTAACAGTGCCTTGTGTTCCGCGGGCCTTGTTGGATTTAGTCTAGTGACACAGGGACACGGACAAGAGGTCGAGAGAGGCTTAGAGCTGGTGGAAGGCAGGAAATACCCATCCAAGACGCCCACTTTCATTCTCACAAAGAAGGTCACACAGACAGGGGCAGAACTTGGAAGGATCAAAGTCTTTTATTCATGGGTCCCAACGACTTCTTATCGGAATCACACAAAACCGTAAAAGGTTGTTTTTCACGATTTTACCAAATCCCCAAAATGAAACACGTCACACACTGTGAGCAGGAGACACGCAAGTGCCAACGGATGGAGACATTTTCAGCCTCCACGCTGCACATCAAATCTTGAGAAGTTATAGAAAGAGATATTAAAAGAAATAATTTTGTAATGGTATTAGAACAAAAAAGACGTAAGTGTATCAGCATCTTTATCAGAAACTTTGAAAAAATTCTGCCAATCCGGTAGTAGGCGGTGTCGGTCGTTATAAGCTCCAGTCACTGGACACCATGGCTTCCTTTGAGAACTGCAAAACATAAAGCGAAGGCTTCTTTTATTCACGAGCTGTGACTTAGCGTGTTGCTTTCTATACGAATGGCTTCTATATCTGTACTTATGCCACATACTTCACTTGGTCCCCAAATCAATGAAAAATATTTAAGTCTAAAAATGGTTTTATGCAATGTAGTAGTCTCTTGTCTCTTTATTAAAACTGTGCGTAAAGAGAATAAAAAGGGAAGAAGCAAATCTAAGTATGGAACATTTAGTTCTATTCCTGCCAGACCTGTATTTTCGGAAAGTATTATGTTTTCAGAAAACATTCTATTAATGATATTCAAGGTATCTGGGCAGTTACCGTCCAGAACCCACAACTGAAGAATGGTCCATGCGTAGCGACGATTGCTTTCATTAAACAACTTGCTTCAGGAGCCTCCTGCCACGATTGTCATAGAAATACCATCCCACAAAGGCTTTAGCAGCACAAGCCCTGCCCAGCTCTCTTCTTTTCGTGGAAAGAATTAACAGTGGGGGACTAGCGAGTGCTCATAGCTCCTTGGGTTTCAGAGCCCAGCGGTGACTCAAATATTTTGTTTAATAATCTTGAGCATCAAAATTAACTCAATTAAAAATGTGCGGCAATCTCTAGATGTGAGTGTTTCTGCTGCAGGGGCAGCAATCTGGATTTCCCCACTCCATGCCCTGTGAGGTCGCAGGGAGATTGGCGAGGATGGTATCATCAAAGCCACGTCCATCAATGTAGTCAGGCTTCGTTAATAACTCAATGTATACAATTGCTCCTAAAACAAAAATTCATTCCAATTTCGAAGAGTCAAATTTGGAGAATTTGTTTGAATATATTTGAAAGACTGATTATATCAAGTGTTGTTGAGAATGTAGAGGGGATGGAGCTCTCATATATGACTGTTGAGAGTGTAAAATGATTCAACCACTTTGAAAACAATTTGGCACTTTTCTTAAAAGTTAAATATGCACTGACCATATGGTGTAGCCACTCTATTCCTAGATGTTATCCAAGAGAAATTAGAAGCATGTGTCCATACAAAGGCTTATATGTGAGTGTTCAAGGTAGCTTTATTTTTAATCACCCCGAACTGGAACAATGCAAATGTCCATACACCTGGGAGCTGGTGGACAAACTTCAGTGTGTACATATAATGAAATACTGCTCATCGATGAAAAGAAATAAACTACTGACACAACAACATGATTGAATCTCTGAATCATTATGGGGACTGAAAGAAGGCAGACTCAGTCCCCCCAAAAAATAGCATCTATGGTGTAATTCAGTCAATTCAAAACTCTAGAAAACGCAAATTCTTCTGCGGTGGCAGAAGGCGCATTAGTGGTTAACGGTGCAAGGGGCAGGAGGGAGGGTTTAGAAAGGAGCCTTTCAGGGCAGTAGACACAGCATGTCCTCTACTCTTGATCGTGCTGTTGGTTCTACAGGTGTATACATGTGGCAAAACTTATCAAATTGGTCAGTTTATTTCATGCCAATCTTACCATTTCATTGGCATGAAATTTTGCCAATTTTGGCCAAATTATTAACAGTTTTTGGCGAAACTATTAAAATGACATGTATCATTTTCCTAACAGAATAAAGGACACTCTTATATAAATGATTGAGCAACTGGCCCTGTCAGTATCCCTGGAAGTTTTCCCGGACATCCTAAAGGTATTTTAGGATGGTGTCACCAGTAATCACCATTTCAGGTTAACTAAGAGAGCCCTGCTAACCTGAGCAGAGTGCCTGAGGTCTGAGACTTGTTTCTTCAGGAATTCCAAGGACTTCGCTGCTTCTCTTGAAATGTGTGGAGCTCAGGACCCATTTTTTGTGCTGGGAGCCCCATGCAGCCGCTCTTGTCTGCTTATTTTCTAGGGGTGATTGCAAGTAGAAAACAGAGGGACTGGCAACCTGTTTGCAAGAGAAGACTTAGAATCCACATGTAAAATCAAAAACCTACTAACATCTCACTGCAGGGCTTCATTCGGCTCAGAGCACTCATTTGTAATCGATTTCCCATGAAAGTTATCTGTCCTGATGTATGAAAGTGCTTTAAAAAGGCCATCTTAGGATGACTTCTTCATTTTTTTTTCCTCAGGAAGGTCCTAGTTAGTCTTATTGAATAATGCTCTCTAAATAGCGTAAATCAAGGCTGCATGTAAATAAACATGCTAAATCAATTAGCTTCATTTGTGCATAGAAATTAAATTTCCTATTGAAAAAATTATATTTTTTCTAAAGAATTCATTCTCAATTTCAATTCCTTTCATACATAATGAATTTGAAAATTTCAGGACTAAATTTGCCACAGTCTTTACTGGTTTTTAGAAATATTTGCAAAAAGTTATTGTACAAAACCTGGTTCTAAAAACTTATCTTTATGCCATCATATAATATTTAATATTTATTTATCATACATACTTATATTTATATTTCTCATGATATTAACTCATAGTCAGAATGCAGTCACAACAAACACAATTTAGATCATATATGTAATATAATTACATACAAAGATATTTCATTGATTTTTTTCAGCATTCAGGATCCTGATTTATTTTGTATTTATAAGGATAATGTGAGCAAACAGTGCATGCTCTAGGCTACAAATGGAATGCTCTGAATAAATATGAGTAGTAGTAATAATATACACCCAATGAGAACTATAAAATCAAGCATATATTTTGACGTTTCCAAGTGTTCAAGAATGTTTTTGCAGTGAAGTAGATAAGCACCTGATCACCATTACCTTAAGATTTCTGGTTTTTGCATGTGCCTTCACTCTCAAATACAGTATCATAAGTGTTCAGCGAGTGCACTATTTCATCAGGAAGTTAGCTCTTCCTGAAAAAGTGACCTCTCTAGATAACTTAAAATTCTGTTTGTAAAAATACCAATAAATTCTTCATTCATGATTTGTTTTGACAGTGAGTCATGTAAAAATGCATTGCCCACCTGTACTTCCCATCCAGAGCATATGCAACTTAATTTATCCATTTATTAAAACACAAAAATGAATTCCAGAACATTGTGCTAGATATTGAGAGCAATTATCTCCAATCTTCACAATTTAGAAATGAATAATCTGAGATTCAGAAAGATTAAGCAGCTTAAAATTTACAAGCTGAAATACGAATGAGAGAGATCTGAACTTATGTCTATCACATTGACTTAAAACTCAATAAAAATACTATTTGGAAAAGTTAAAATGCTCGTTAAAAGAATGTTGAATGAACTATTCTCTGAAATTATCAAAATAAATACATAATAATCTGCCTACCTATACAGGTAGAGCAAAGACATATACATGCCAGTCAAAAACTGAAACATGATTTCTAAAAATTCCCATGGTATGAAATGTCTGAGCAATCAATGGTTTGGTAATATACAGGCAGTATATACAGGAAATCAATTATTAATTATGTAAACCGTGACCTCAATTATTTTGAGATTTTCATTTGTTGATTGCTTTCCTTCTGATGTTCTTTTTGCTAACAAACTTCATTTTTGTGCATTTTTTCCAATAAGTATTTATTGAGATTCAACTGTGAATTAGGCTTTGGGCTTTTGATTTAGGATAAAACACATGCTATCGATAACTCCTCTCATCCCAAACTGAGATCCCTTAGGTCTGAAGCTTAAAATGATGATCTGTTCTATGAAACAAGGTTTGGTTCCCATCAGTTTCCCAGGTTAAAAATAAAATACCTGTGAGAAAGTTTCCTGCTCTTGGCAAAGGATTTGAAGCTTTATTCGGAATCCTAGTAAGGTCTCTGAAGCTGGGTTTATCGATTCCACATGGCGAAGGCCTCTGCGGGGAAATGCCCTGGGATTTCTGCACCAGGGACAGCCTGCCATGCTCCATGCGTGCCGACTGTGCAGGGGAACTTTAGTTTGGCTTTCAATCGTTTCTAAGTTTGTTCTCACCCTGCATTTTTCTTACCTGTGTGATTGTGTGTGCATGTGCATGCGCATGCACATATGCTTTTCACAAGATTTTATGTGATTCATTATTTTTTATTTATATAGACTGTTTTAGAGCCACCTCTTAAGTTAAATATATTTTTACTTCAAACAGCAGCATTTCTCTTTGACTCACATGGCAAATATGGATTCTAACAGTACAATAATCCCTTGTTTGAACTATGTGAATTATTTTAACTTTCGTAATTCATTAGTGAATTGTAGCTGAACAATTTGAGAATACAGGTTTATAGTTTTTGGCCATGTAAAGTTAGGAGGTTTTAGTGACATATACTTGTGATTCATACATGCAGGAGTAGATGCATTGTAACAATAACAACAGCAAAATATCCAGCAGCCAGCCAAATATATAAAAAAATAACAAAAATGAAATATTCACCAGGTCACTGCAAAATAAGGTGTTTCAGTTTTTTAATGTTGACAGAAATGCAATATACCAAAAGTGCAGTATGCCAGAAATGCAATATACCTTTTATAAAGGAAATTTATACAAGTTTGCAGTCCTAAGGCCATAAAAATGTCCAAGCTAAGGTATCCAGAGAAAGATACCTTGACTCAAGAAAGGCTGAGGATGTTCAGGGTTTCTCTCTCAGCTGGGAAGGCACGTGGCGACGTCTGCTAGCTTTCTCTCCAGGCTTCTTGTTTCGTGAAGCTTCCTTGGGGGCGTTTTCCATCTTCATCTCCAAAGGTCTCTGGCTGCCTGGGCTCTTGTGGCTCTTTCCAACGTGGTTCCCTCTTAAAGGGCTCCAGTAAGCAATTCCACCTTGAATAGGTGGAAACACAACTCCATGGAAACCACCTAATCAGTGGGTGGGTCACATCTCCATGGAAACAACTTAATAAAAACCACCCTCCCAGCAATACTGAATCAGGGTTAAAGAACATGGCTTTTCTGGGGTACACAATAGCTCCAAACTGGCACACAAGGGAAAGAATAAAACATAACTAACACAAGCAGAATTATGCAGCCACCCAGAGCTGGCCCTACTTCTGGCAGCCGTGACATGTGGTGGCGACACATCAGGGTCCTTGTGTCCAGTCGTGTCCACCCCTGCAGTGCCTTGGGTTCCTCCACTGAGACCTAAACCCATAGAATCCTCCCGGTCCCCATGTCACAGCTAAACAAGAGGTTGGGGCCAATGGTGAACTTCAAATGAAGAAATAATGAAACGGTGTTTAGAGAAGACAAATTTTCAGGAGGGGAGGTAATGATAAGGAAGCTTTCAATATCTGAAGTTTGCAGATCACATGTGTATAATCAGTGTCTAAAGATTATGCCCTGTCTTAATGAAATAGCTTATTTCATTACATAAGGTAAACCTGATATTGCAAATCCAATGGGAAAAAAAACACACACAGATTCCAAAATAAATTAGAGAAAATCTCCTAACTGCAGGGAGACCCCTGATTTTGGTCCTCTCAGAAGAGTAAGCCACGATGAACTTTAGATGCTCGCTCAGACGATTATAAAATTTGGGGTATCAGCAGAGCTTTTATGAATATTGATTTTTCTAATAGATTGTGATTTTCCTCAGCCCGCTGTGTTCAGTTTCTGTTTTCCTTCCTGGGCTGGACCTACAAGGAGCCGTCGCGAGGATCTGGCCTTGCGGCAGCACATGGATCCAGTCCTAGCTCCAGTAAGGCCAGCAGTGGGAGGCAGCCCAGTCACAACTTTCTTGGATTTTATTTTTGTCAAGAAAGTATGGTTAAGAGCATGTAACTCCTTTATTTATTCAAAAACCTTGCATTAAGTGCCTATTTATTTATACCATCCTATGTTCCAGAAAAAACGGGAGGTGTTTTACAAAGATGCACCTCATAAATAAAGATAAAATAGTGGTCAAACCATAGATGATATTCAATGCATACTTCATTTATTGCTGTTAAAATAAGAGAAATGCAGCTATAGGAAAGGGTGTTGAAAAATTTCTTAACTTGCCAAACCAGCATAACAAATACCAACAATAGATTGGCATGAAAACAGGAATTTATCAGCTCATGGTTTGGCAGACAACAAGTCCAAAACCAAGGTACCAGCAAGACCACGCTCTCCCCAGGTGAGTACCTCCCAGGAGGGCAGCCTCCACCCACGCCCTTGGGGTCCTCCTGCCCCAAGTGAGTACCTCCAAGAGGGCAGCCTCTACCCACGTCCTTGGGGTCCTCCTGCCCCAAGTGAGTACCTCCCAGGAGGGCAGCCTCCACCCACGCCCTTGGGGTCCTCCTAAGGCTTTCTCTAACTTCTTTTTACAATACCTTCATTAATAGGAATCAAGACTTACCCTGGTTAAACTTTGCTGGACCTCCATAGGATCTTCAGCACTTCAGCTCCTTCACAGATAATGTGTGGTCCAAGGGCCCTATTTCCAGCTGGGGTCACCCTGCAGGAACACAGGCTGCTTAAGTCTTTTGTCAGGATACCTGATTCAATGTATCACAAAATGTACTGCAGAAATTTAAGTAATTTTTCCTC